>NIUQ01001542.1:4188-29342 GCA_002796945.1 Plectus sambesii
TGGCCGACATGAGGTTCATCCACAGCAGTTAGCGTTGCGCGTAATTGTGTGCATGTGTGTGGCGTAACCGGAGCGAAATCAGGCCGGAAGGGACCTATGATTGCGGCACGTGCCTAAATAGTGTTTCAACTGACTTTCGCTCCAACTATATCAAAGTTACCAGTGCTCGTGCTCTTTTGGCTTTATTATGTTTCAAAAGATGGTGCATGAAAAGCGAATATTTATTCTGAAAGTGGAATGTTTTTAGGCGAGAATAGAGCGGAAAACTCTGTTACATATTTTTGCATATTTAAAATTAATTAAAATTCGCGCCTTTTCCTGTTGTTTTCTCATAAATTTCTTTTTCTGCTTTTACAGATTGTGTTGAAAAGTGCTTTTGTTTGACTTTTTATTATTGCAGAATAAAGCGACAACAACTATCATTGCAGTAGACGAAAAGTGCGGTAGGGGAACAAAAGAGGCGAGGACGGATGAGTCGGGATGACAAGGCGGCGGATGAAAAAGGAGTGGCAGAGGGATTGAGATGCTGATGAGGCCGAGGCCGAAGCCGATCGTCGAGGTCGGTGGCGTTGTCGACGGGACGTTGTCCAACGCGTGGATGGCCGGTGGGGACGGCGACGGGGAGCGTTCAACGGAGTCGATTCCGGTACGCCGTTGCGCTGTTGTAATTGCGGTTTATGATAATTCCAAGCGCGAGTGTACAGCGGCGCCGAGCGGTAGCGGGTAGTTGATTCTGTGTTTACGACGAGTGCGCAACGATGTCGACGACGAGTATGACCTTGTTGGCCGACGACCGGTAGAATCGGACGAGGGAAGGGCGGGGAGAGGGAGAGAGAGAGAGAGAGAGGGAGGGAGGGGGCTAAGCCAGCCGAATATCCGGCTGTGACCGAATTCGCGCCGCCTCGGTGGGCGTCCACAACGATGTTTGACTAGCCGCGCTGTCCTCCGGTGTGCGGTCGGTCCTTCGCCCTCCGCCTCGTCGGTCACTCCTCTTTGTGTCCCCTCGCGAGGTACGCGGCGCCGCACTCGTCAGCAACCGCCACCGCCGCCACTCAATGTCCGACCACCACCACCAGCAGCAGCAGTTTCAGGTCTTTCTATTTTCAGTTGGTATTTGCTCGCACTCTTTTTCATGCCGACTGCGTTAAGAGCGCCGGACCTTTGGCCTTTGAGCCGCATTCGTGGTAGCGAGACTGACCGCGGCCGGCTCATACGAGTATAGTTTCGCGGTGGACGGGGCTGTGCCTTCAGTTTAGGGTTAGGCTTAGGCTTAGGTTCGGGTTTCCTTCCTCGAAGATGGGCTATTTATAGATGCGTGCAGGGACAATGGTCGGCGATCTCACGACGATATATTCTTTCTTTCTTTCTCCCCGCCCATCCCCCATTCGATTCGCCCCCAATCTTGTCTCATCTCCGCATGTAAAC
Source organism: Plectus sambesii (assembly GCA_002796945.1). NCBI lineage: Eukaryota > Metazoa > Nematoda > Chromadorea > Plectida > Plectidae > Plectus > Plectus sambesii. The sequence goes on from NIUQ01001542.1 coordinate 5,614, forward strand.
GAGAATAACATGCGCGCGAATCGCTGAAAAACATAACTCGCCGACGAAATGTGGGCCACTGCTTTTAAAAATTGACTAATTCCCGGTAGCTCTGCTCTGCTCGCAGCGTTGGTGGGATGCGACCTATTTGTGAAGTGAGTCAGTTGGGGATTGTTTGAATTGTAATCACATTTGGCGTCTCGTTCGAGCGGCCCACCCTGCATGCCCTACCTGGGCGCAGATGGTCGACCCGCAGCTGAGTGGAGACCAGTTCCAAACGATCAAGGTTCCATGACTCACCCACTGCTTTGCTTGTTGTGCGCGCTTTTGCATTGTGAGACTCTACCCCTCCTTAGTATAGTCGTCGTTGTTGGAGAGTAATACACCCCTGAGGTTTTCCTTGACAGTATTCGTGCTGAAGATACGCTAAAGTTGGCGTTTTACGGTAATTTGGATCTCTGCAACTGATTGACGGTATAGTCGTCATTTTTCGATCAGTAACAGGAAATCTTGCTAGGTATCGTAGTTGGTCAAGATGAGCTCGCTGTTCGGTGCTTACACACCACTTTTCACCAAGAACGATAGTCGTTTCTTGGACTTTTACGTGCATAAAATAGAAAGAAGCGCTGTCGACTTTCGAAATAGCTCGCCTCAGTTCATTCCTAGATTTCTTGTTACTGATCGGCAAATTTCAACTTTACTGCAATGCCAGTTTTGTCGGTTCGCCAAAGTAATATTTGACAAAAGTTCGTAAACTTTTGCCCGCTGTTGTAAAAACGTGCCGCACTTTTGACAGATGTGTTGGTGCTCGTTGGTCGACACTCATCTGAAAGTGACACCAACTGGACTTGAGCTAGTATTTACGCTGACAAGTGTATTTAAAGGTCGCTGTCAAATCTGCGGCGAGTTTTTAGGCGCGGCCTGCTCTCGGCTCTGTGCGCGCTGCAGAGCTATTTATATATTCCATGGGATGGTATGTTTGCGTCGAGGGAACGTGGGAACGAGCGTTGATAAAAATGCATGGACTTTGTGTAATTGCCTTTGGGCCGGTAGGGTAATCGTTTCCTAAACGGAAAGTCGTTCTTTACGATACTCGACGCAGTGCTTCCCTCTGGGTTCAAGTATTTCAACTTCTGAAAGACTGGGTTGTGACATAAGTAATGTCATTTTTTTGACATGTTGACTCAAAGTCGGCCAGTCTCTACAAGTAGGGCATCGTACAGTTGCCGCGAAGATAGGACTAGATAATCGAAAGAGAGAGGGTGAATCTTTTCAATAAAAGTTACACGGTTTTTGTAACATAGTTTTTTCCTCTATTAAAAAAAGCGACATTACATATATGTTACATTATAATAGAAGAGTTATCAATCGTTCAGTCAGTATGTTATCGATCCATTGGTGATGACAGTTGATAAAGAGAAGAGACAATAACTGCTTGCAGCTGTGCCTGCCCGTAAGCGTGCAGCCGGGTAACGGCGACATCGTCGAAGTTCCGCTTGGCGCCGACACCACCGCGAAGGACGTCGTCGACTTCTGCACGAAAGGCGAGACGGACAGCTGGTGGATCCTTGTGGCCGACTTGAACGGTCAGTGCTCGCCTGATGCTACCGTTGAAGTGCGTCGTGCCATCGTGCGCCGGCCGATTCTCGCCGGTGATTCTCCCCGCGTCCTTCGCGCATAAAACAGCTAGACGTAAACTGTCGGCTCGTTTGTTCGTTCGTTTGTCCGCCAGTTTGTCTGCTGTCCACTCGTTTGTCCCCTGTCCCTTTTTGGCCGGCAACTGTCTGCTTGCCCGGCGGATGCAACGGCCTACCGCAGCACACAATCGCCTATTGTTATTGTTGGGATTTGAGGCAGATATTTTTGAACGTGACCAGCGGTCGTGAGAGTAATTGGAGAGCGAGGTAGGGAAAGGAGAGGAGGATAGATTGGGCGCTGCGAGTACAGTTTCAGTGAAATTCGATTATACGGGTACTTCGTAATACTCGGGGGGCCGGTCAAAATAATCGCTATAAGNCGTCGTGTGCCGTCGGATCCTTCGTGCGTCTCGCCGCCGCCCGTACCGCGCATTTTGACCCCGGCGGTGGACCTAATCGGGCCGCCGCCCCTACCGCCTAAGCCGCCAAATCTGCAGGGCAAGTACCCTTGCGGCGATGGCGGCACACTCAAGAGCTTCCGCGACCTGATCGCCCCGGCGACTATGCCGATGTTCACGACCGCGCCGATGTTCGCGCGTTGCAATCCGGCATTTGGGGCGCTTCAGCCCCGCGCGTACGGATCCACGATGGCCGCCGTCGCCTCGCCGTTCGTCAACAGATATCGGGTTTGACATCTTCACACACTTTCTTTTGCGCGTCTCCGCCTCCGTCGTCGCCGTCGTCGTCGTCGTTTCATGCGCGAATCGTTTTCTTGGTCCACTTTCTATGGGAGAGCGATGACCTCGTCGTCGACCGTAAAAGTGTGCATAATCGCTTAGTCGTCCTTCGACCGACGCGAACAGACAGTCTCTTTCCAATTTTATCACCCATCAAATCGATGATGGCAATTATTTGGACGGCGTTGGAAAGAGAGAGAGAGAGTCAAAAAGATGGAGTGTTGAGAAGAGCAGATCGCTATTCTTTTTTGCAACCAATTGATCGTTTGTGCAGCCGTTAAGCGAGTTGGCACATTGGGCGCGTCTAATTGAGCGCAACAATAGACGGGCGGGTCAATTGTTTGGCGAATAGGGCGGCGAGGGAGGGAGAGAATCCTCTCGGGCCGCCGCACGTCGTCGTCGCTAATCGTTCGACGAGCCGCATTGTGGGGTTTAGAAAGGGTGAGCTCGAGTGGACAGCTTTGTGACAGTGTCAGTGACTGGTGGTGGAGGAGAGGGGAAGAGAGGGGAAGGAGATGAGAGAGGAGAGAAGGGGTGACGCGTCAACGACGGAGTGCGGTGGTCATGCCGTCGTTGAGTGAAGTCGTCAACGCGAACGACGCGCCTCGCTCCACGGTCGAGAGGGAAAGGAGGGGTGGGCTAATGGGGCCTCGACCATTGAGGACGCGCCCGTCGAGGTCAGCCGCGTCCCCTTTGGTGTTCGTTTGCCGCGCGTGTCGCTTACCTGTCCGCGTCCGTGTGCGCTGTGTGGCCGGCCAACCGAGCGCGGCTCGTTCGTTGTTCGATGCGCGCGCGCCGCCCGTGGGGGCGACGGCGCTCTGCCTGTACGCGCGTCGTCGACGACGATTTACCTTGCCGACGCGGCCGTACGTACGTGCGAGCGCGTCGCGGGCCTCTGACTCGGCCTACTTCCTTGCGCTCGACACATTCGTCGCCACTCTGTTTGACTAATACTCCACCCGTCTCGGCCGACGCAGTTCGTCCACTGTTTTCCATCAGCGAAGGAGCCTTCCTTAGCGCGGTAGTGGGTAGCGGGTACTATTTACGAGGTAGTTGCGCGGGTTAGTGAGAAGCGGCCAGGCGTAGATGCGTGCGTAGCCGTAAATGCGTGCGTTGCCGCGGGGCTGGACGCTTGGTTGACGGGGCCGATGCGGCCGTAGAGGCTTGATCGACCTTGGCAGCGCGACGATGATGGCCGTCCTTGGTGTTTCGTTCGCTTATCGGTCCAAATTATCTTCGACCGCCTCTCCGGCTCCGTCTCCGACTGGCCGACCGCTGTTTTCTTTCAGTTTGAGGTCGTGTACGTCGACCCGACGGTACCGCTAGGCTCGGGTCGCCAGCAAACTCTCTCCTCTCTCAATTCTCCTTTCATCCCCTTGATCGCTGCTGTATGTGTGAGCGGTCCTTGCGAAACTCCTCCCTCCCTCCTCTTGAATATCTTCTTGAACAGTGGTAATTTTGCCGTCGATTCACTCTTTTCGCTTTCAGATGCCGCAACAGCAACCATTGCGGCAGCCTATTCGCGTGCCGCAGCCACCGCCACAACAACAACCTCAACAGGTCATTTCGCCGACAGTTCGTCAGTCGGCGACCAGTGGACAGCAACAGACGGCGTCGCCCGCTCAGATGAGCTACAGCGAGTTGGTTCAGTTGGCTGAACGGCAGCGACGACAGATGGATGCTAATCGTGCACAGGTGCGACAAATTTCGCTTCGATGAATAGTGGGCTTGCATTATTTAAGCGGTGTCTTATTTCTGTCTTTCGCTGTGTGGGGTATACTTAAAAAATTAATGTGCTAAGCATAGTAATATTGTGCGTTAAGCGTAGTATGGTTATTACCTTTTTAAGTCATATAATAGCTGAAGTTTTATGATGAGCAGATTGTTGTGGTCCTGCACTCTTTGTTTGCTATGATAGTATAGCAATAGGCCAGTGATGTGCTTAGCGTGCAGAGTTAAAGACGTTATCTTGAAAGTGTACATACGGTCTTCTATTTGTCGAAATTTGTCAAAATCACTCGAATGAGGATGTTCAGATCGAGCTAGCTCGTTAGACTGAAATTTGATTCAGTCGCTTGTTATCGGTAGGGACCAATTTAGAACAAAAATTTGATTGCTATCCGTTGATTAAATATAACATTTTCTCTACTGATTCGACTAAAAAGTGTCCTCTTTGATTTAGAAGATGTCCTTATTAAAGGGTGTATGTTAGAAATCCGATCGACGAAGCTCAGTCAAATTCCCGACCGAGAAAATGTGTTTTCGGCCGTGGTCGATTAAAATCTTTCGATCGACTATCTCCTTCAGCAACTGTGTCGCAATCGATCTCAGTCACTTCTTGCTCATTTCAGATGCAGCAGAAAGAGGCGCGTATTCGTCTAGTTCGCCAGGATCGCGTTACTCCTCAACAGCAGCAAATGATGTCGACGACCCGCGTTAAGTCGCTTCGACAGGACGTTGCCGTCGAGGAGGCCGAGCTCAATCGTCTCAGGCATATTCAAGTGGGATTATATTCCTCTTTTTCGCGATTTGCGCTGTTTTGCACTACGCGGCTTTTTCGATTTTAATCTCCCCTTTGCTCAAATACTTACATGGGCTTTTTAATGAGTAGTCTGTGGGCTTCTGTTGAAGGCGAAAAGATAATTATAGATGTGGGAAAGTAGTTTTTATTCATAATTTACACACAAAGCAAATTCTCATATATCGCTGCGAAAACCTAGAAAAACATAGCGCGAAATTGATTTCTCTTCTTTAACGGCGCTATGTCCAGGTGCCGTAACGAGTCAGATGAAGCGAATTCTCTATAGAATCTTTAGAAGTCGTTCGTTTTTGAGCGAGAACTGCAAAAAGCGCTAAGCAATCAGGAGTAGAAATGCAAATCCCATCGGGTTCAAATAGTCACTGCCGGTCTGTCTTAAAGTGAAGCACTCCTTAAGGCCTATTCTTAAGTGCCGCAAAGGACCCTTGGAGTGCAATGTTTTCAACGCTCTGCGTGACATCCTACATTAAAGAGATGCGCCTGCTTTCCAAAAAAATGTTTACCCTCACGCTCCTCTAAAAAACACTTGGACGCGCTAGAGCGGACTCTATGGAAAGCGGCTTGTTTTTTGAGAATCCTTATATTGTTGTCAGGATTTTGAGAGAAATGTACGGTATCAGACTGAATAGAGTCCCTTGTAGAATTGTTTTGAACGATGCTGTAGAAATTAAGCGATTACCGCGCGGGTCGAGGTAGCAAATTATCCCCTTTGTTGTGGAGGTTCTGTGCAAACGCTAATATGATTGATGTAAAAACCGCAGCATTTCGGCAGCATCGCTGAAAACGAGCCTTCGAATAAGGAGACTATAAAAACCCGAAAGACGAACAATCCAGATAATTCACTTCATTCCCCAACCATCTCCATTTTCAGTCGGAAGTGAACAGGCAGCAGCAGTCGAACAATGGCGCGAAAGTGGAGCTGGACCGGCTACAGCAGATCTTCGCGAGCAAGGAGATGGAGCTCCGTGACGCCGTCGTGAAGGTGGAGACGCTGCGCGATCAGCTCGACCAGCTGCAAAAGCGCCGGCAGTCCGCAGCAAGCGCCGCGGCCGCCATGGCCACTCGTGCCCGTGATCAGCACCTCGCCGACCAGCGCACCGTCTTGGCTCAGAAGCAGAACGAACTGCGCAATGTCGACCTTCGCATCGAACAGCTCATTGGTCATTTGCGTCCAGTTAATGAGGACCGACCCAAGGCTGCTATCGAACCTTTCAAGGTATGGTAGAGTTTGTTTATATCTGTAATTTCTGTCGATCCGTGATGTACCATTTGTACTTTAATATGGACATATTCCCCACGGATTCAACAGAGAATGTGTCCTATTCGATTCGGATAATGTTCTTTTTGAGCTTAAAAAATGTCCTTTTAAAGTGCAAATGGTGTAAACGAATTTCACAGTAGGATTGCCCGCCTTCGTCAGTTCGCTTATTGTTCATAGCGATGAATAAGATGTTTTGGCGATTGGGACTGTCTTAAGGCGTGACTGCGGCGAGCCGACTTGTGGGCGTTTGGGGAGCTATTTCTAGCCACGCATGACGAGTCGGCTACGAATTTAAGCGTTTTTTTATTTCTTGGAGAACTGCGATCAGCCATCGCTGTGGGGAAAGCGTCCTGTACTACTAAGAGCTATGCATAATAATGTCGATATTTATGACAAAATCTTCTTCACTGGTAAGAACATAGCGAAAGAAGTGTTTGGTTGAATGCGTCGCGCGCATCTCGTTGTGAGACAATGGAAATTAGTTTCGTACCTGATTTAGGTACTCCAAGAGCGTATGGATGATTAATCCTTAAAGCGATTTCTCAATCGACATTAAACTTGTTAATTTATGAAAAGAATTCTTTGTCAAGTGAAAGCGCAGAGTGCGGCAAAGATGACTCTTCAAAAAGGGCAAAAGTTTTCCCAATGGATAAATTTAATCGAATCATTGAGTTAATATTACAGCCGCCGTTTAATTCGCCGTCTTCGAACTAAAGAGTAGTTTAAAAATCGCCGGGAGCGATCGCGCCTTCTCTACCGCCTCGTGCGCACGTTTGCCTATTTTCTCATATCGTCATAGGCCCTTGAATTATAGTTTGTCGGCGGCCGTGTTAATGTGCTCTGTGACGGTACATAGAAATGATAAAATCTTCGTTGTAGGTAAATCAGCAGAAACAAGTGAGCCCTCCGCAGCAGCAGCGAAAAGGCGTCAACGTGCCTATTTCGCCCAACAAAGGCCTGCCGACACTCATCGGGGCTGTCACCGAGACTTTGACAAGCGCCGAGCAGCGTAACAAGACGCCGTCGCCCTTGCAAACGGCCTTGGATTATCCCGACGGGTACGCCTTCCCTCTTTGAATTCGCCATCTTGTTTCAAACGGTTTGGTTAGGGACGGGCCCGCAAATAGTTTGTCATGGCGTTTGATAGCATTGCCGGATATAGCGTTAACGGTTGTAACGCTGCGGTATGAGGTTTTTGTTTGCGGAACGCGACGCACCCACCCGATCTCTGTTTGGAGTAAGATGACGTACATGCGGTTAAATATACGTATAGAAAATGACGTCCATGCTGTTACATAGGGTGTCTCGGAGATAACGAGCTACCCCCAGCGCAAACTTGACTGAGGGAGGGGCTAGTTACTTCTGACGCCCTGTATGCTCCTTATATGATGACGTTCGTGCGGTTTTATATACATTTTAAGATGAGCATGATGACGTCCACGCGGCTCTATGTATATTTTAAATTGCGGATGTAAGATAAAGTACCCTACGCGGAAAGCAAAAAATCAATTACTTAATTATTTGTGCACCCATGACGCGATGGAGACACGGCAATTTGAATATCCTAAATGCTAGCCGCCGTATTTACCTATTCTAATTTATGCACTCAGTTGCTCGTTATCGTCCACCCCTTGACCACAAGCGCTACAAGTGCACTCGAATCGATATGTACTGTCTAACTGTACATAAACATTGCAGTCATCCAAAGCCGCCAGTCAAACAGGTGCCGACGACTTACGTCGCATCGCATCCGCAACGGACAGCAGTGACGCCGCCGAATGAACCTCCGCCACCGGCGCCGCGCGAATCGCCGAGCCCGCCGAGGGATCCCGCCCCCAGCGATTCTTCAGCTTCATCCGCCGCCCAAGCGCGCGCTCAACGCAGCATCAACATGCGCTTCAACATGCAGCAGATTTGGGAAGATGCAAAGGTAGACGATTGTTTGTCTTGCGCCCCCCCCCTCAAATGCGTCAACGTTTGCGTAATTACGAAGTCTGTCGCTCGGCTTTTGGTCAATATTTTGGTGCGATGATGGAGGGAGACGGTATGCGTCTGATATCCTCTCTCGTCACGTTCGAGTCTTGTGAGCTTTTGAGTCTCTTACGTCAACGTTGAGCGTCTTCTTTCATGGAAACTGTTTGTATGCAACATATATCCGCCTTTTTCGCCCTTTGTCCCCTCGTACGTCATCAGCGAATGTCTTCTTTGACGTAAACTGTTTGTATATAACTGCGGCTTATCCGATTTTGTCACTCTGTGCACCTCGAACATTATCACCTAACGCCACTCATTTTTAAGGTGCTTGAGAACGAAGCTCCGCCTCCGGATTTGATTCCGCCATCCGACCGTATCAATCAGCAGCCGCAACAGAAGCAGCCGAGTCTCACGGTTAGCAACAAGGACGGTGGGGCCTCCTATCACCACCAGCAGCACATCGACGCCGACAAGCTGACCATTCGCAACGATACGCTGCGAGCGGCCAAGAGACGGTAGGATTCTTTTCTTATGCAAATACTGTAGAAGTTGCTTATATCGATTATTTGCTTATAGCAGTCACTTTTGATCGGTTTCCTATATTTTGAGTTCGACAGAAGTCGAATGCAGTAAAATTCGTTTATACTGGGAATGGGAGATTTGACCACTAATAATAAATTGCCTTTATTAGCGAAGCCACTACAAACGATTTCTACCCCAACAATAAGTGATTTAAATCCACCGACTTCCATTTACCGATACAATTAGCTTGTACTGTATTAATATTTCTGCGTATTTTAGCTCGTGGGCGCAAGACGGAGCGTCGCACGACGAGGCGGAGTACATCCGTCGCGTACTGCGCGACGAGCAGCTTAAGGGGCGCTCGCACATCAACTTCGGCTTCATCTTCCACGAGCTGCAGCACAGTCAGCATCCCCCGAATGCTCAGCTCAGCGGCGCTTTGAACGCCATCGGCAGCCACACACTCGCTCAACAGCAGCAGCAGCAATCGCAGCAGTCCGCCACCGCTCAGCAACAGTCAGCCGACGCTATTCGCCCTCCGCCTCCATATATGGGCATGCCGCCACCGCCATACAATCAAGCCGCCAAGACCGGCGGCAGCAAGGTCATGGACACAAGCACTGATAGCAGCGCATCCGAAGAACCTTCCTCGCCCAAGGTGACCGCTTGTTGTACTTTTTATGAACTTATGGGCCGGTTTTATATCGCTTACTTAAGCTGAAGTACGCGATATGAATCTAGCTCAATAGTTTTGATTGCGTTGCAAATATTTGCAAAACATCTGGCAGAGAAAATAGTAGCGCGGGAAATTAAACGATATTCTGGCTATCATTTTATTCTCGTGGCGATTTCTATGATTTTGGATGACTACCATATAATTCCAAAATCGTTCCTGCCCTATCATGTCAAAGCTACCGTGTAGGGAGTGTACCGTTTGAGTGTACAAACAATATCACAGTCTGCTTTTATCTATGATAGCTCGTTAGTACGTCCAGCCATGTATGCAGCGCTGTGTCGCTGCATAAAGCGCATTTTATGACGACGTTTACCTTGTTTAATGCGTCGGCGTCAGAACCGGTTGAAGTTGTGTGTGCAGAGGACGGCGCCTCGGCCCAAACAGCTATAGATAGTGGTAAACAGTTCACTCCTATGATTCTGATGAGTCGAGGCTGGCGCGAACTCGCCGAGATGTTTTTAATCGACCTTACTATCGCGATAGTTATCGCACCAGTCAAAAAACGGTTACATGTAAGTGACAATCTGTTTTGAAAATGATATGGGGAAATCCGTGTGTAAGGAACGATCTTCGCAGTTGGTCTTTGACTGAAAGTGATTGATGTTGTCATAGTGTTTTTGTTTTCAAGTTTGAAATTGGACTGTTTACAGCCTTCGCAATTGGCGACGATTGACGCCGAGACGCTGAAGCTGATCAAGCCGACCCCCGAGAAGGGAATCCTCAAGGCTACCTTATCGCCGACGAAGCGACCGCCTGGTGAAAAGCGAAATATCGAATTCGACCCGCTGGCTCTGCTGCTCGACGCCGCCTTGGAGGGCGAACTCGACCTCGTTCAGAGAAGCGCTGCCAAGGTATTTTATTTGACACTTATTCAGGAAAAGTGCATAAAATATATAATCAAAACTCGCCGATCATTAGTAAGAAATTTTAGACTGAATTAAGGTGAACTGCGTTGAAAATTGATAGCGCTTCTAGATATCAATTTACGCATGTAAATGCCAAGGAATTATTATCATGCTTAGTGAAAAACGGTGTTCAATCGCCGAAAAGCGAGCTCATCTTTATTAACTCCAGCACATGGCGAGATTTCGCGTTACTGATCGAAAAAATTCAGACTATACTGGCGTTTCTTGAGGGAAAGCGCATACTTGCTCGCGGTCCTGTTTATTGACAGTCGCCTTTGGCAGAGAGTGTGTAAGCATAAACAAGTGAGGCATTGGCATTTTGCCTATGCTCGCGTAGGCTTGATTTATTGAATTCCTTAAAGTGCAGTTCAATGTGAACATATTGTAAAGGCCTCGGCAGACAACAGCCTGTGGGCTCTGTATTTTAATTTATGACACGTTGTTTTTGATGGCAAACTCGCCTCTTCTCTTAATTGCACCATCACAGTTATGCCAAACAACATATTATTTGCCTCTACAATCGCGGCTGTTGAGGTTGTACTCAAGTACTGCGCAGTGTACATATTTTGTGTTTACGTCTGTAATGCTACAGAGAATAACAACTTATTGCAAAAAGAGGGAGTAGAAGAGGATGTTGACAATAATTCCCTAACCGAATTACAGATCACAGACGTCTCTGTCTGCAATGACGAGGGAATTACGGCGCTGCATAACGCCATCTGCGCGGGACACTACGAGATTGTACGCTTCCTCGTCGAAAGCAACGCGGACGTCAACGCTCAGGTATTACATTTCACTCGGTCAATACTTGTGGGAGGTGTTCCGCGAGAGTAAACGTAAAACGGGCGGAGGTAAAAATGACTGGCAGTTGTCGTTAGAGATAACCGCGAAATAATGTGTACAATGGTCGGTCAAATGGAAGTGGGTCAAGACGCGTATTATGAGTAGGCGATAGTGGCTCACTTTCGTTTGACCGGCCCTTGTACGATAGTCCGTACGGATCTTACAAACTATTGATTTTTCGCGATAAGTGTAAGATACTTGCGAGCAGGTTTGATAACGGTGCAGTCTTTCTGTTAAAAGTGGAACAGTCTCGTCCTCCAACAACCATCCCCGTAAATCACTGTTTTAGTTCGAATGCAATATTTATCATGGTGTCGTCAGCGATATCAGCTTATCAAACTGTCTTCATCAGTATCACCTTATCAAGTCTTCCTCACTAATACGAAATTGTCAAATTTTCATCAATGTAATTGAAACAACGTTGATTATAAACATCTTCAGGATTCGGACGGATGGACACCACTGCACTGCGCAGCGTCGTGCAATAACCTGCCGATGGTAAAGTTCCTTGTGGAGCGCGGCGCGTGCGTCTTCGCGACGACCGTCAGCGATCATGAGACGCCCGCCGACAAGTGCGAAGAGGATGAGGACGGATATGATGGCTGCTCCCAATTCCTCATCGGCGTTCAGGAAAATATGGGTCGCGCTGGCGATGGAAAGGTATGTTTTTTGCCTTCTTGGGTTGCTATATGTTTTTGTTGCGTTGCTATGGAGACGGCGTAAAGGCAGTATGATCGTGAACGAGATTGTTCGATTACTTGAAGGGGAAGTGTATTAAATAAATTTAGGATTTTTTAAAAATACGGTGAAAATCGTTAATGTCGGTATTTGGTGGAACGGCCTTTCCAAATTAAAACGTAACAAATCAAATCAAAACTCACAATGTCCTTTTTAAATACCAAAACATCTATATTGAAGTAAAAATTATAAAATTGTGACTTAAATAGGTCTACGCGGCGTATTCCTACTCGGCGGTTAACGACGACGAGTTGAACTTCGAAGACGGTGACGCGCTGAAGGTGCAGTCACGTGATGGCGAAGAGAAGGCGTGGTGGTGGTGCGTACACGAGGCGACTGGCAAGGAAGGATTCGTCCCTCGTAACTTCCTCGCATTGTATCCCCGCCTCGCCATTCAGAGGAAGAACAATTTGGACATTATCGAAGTGCCTCTTCCCGCTCCCGTCGACGGACAGCAACAGTTCGCCGATCTTTCCAACCCTTCCATCTCCAATCTCGACGTCAGCGCCTTAAATCTCTCATCTACAAACGCTGCCAACTTTGTCACGGAAATTGCGTGCGAATAAACGCGGTCGTTCTTTTGATGATATGTACGTATTTCGCGTCGCGTCTGTTGTACATTGCCAACTCCGGCCGGGGCGTGGTAGTCGAGGCTTCATGGGGGAGTATTTGTAACACTTCCGATCGCGGGAAAGGATGCAGCTGAGCCACTTTTTCCTGTGAGTTGGCTGCTTCCGAACCGACTATCGGAAGCATTACTAATATCCCATGAGAAGGAATTTGGGCATGGACACTGATTCTGACTTTGGGCGTCATGTATTGCCCAAGAATTTACGCAAACCACGTTGGCGGCCTTTTTCTATGAAATAGTCCACTTTTTTGATAGTATATTGTTTAATAAGAGCAAGAAAAATTTACTCCAACCCCAAACGCCCCGTAGCGTATCTGGTACTACGGGATCATGATAAAAGTTATAGGATTCGGAAGTGCCCAGACTCGTTCCCGAAGCCTCGACTAGCCGGGCTCTGGTTCAGTCCCTCATCTGCGTTGTTGCGCCCTTTTCACTTCGCATGCCGTCGTTGCCTTTGCCCCTCTAGCTGAATGCGATCTGTTTTGTGTTGCTTTTTGTACAAATTGAATGCATCGAAAGCTTGTTATTTTTGTACACGCAGATTTTTTGTCGTTCTTTGTTGTCAGTGGTTGAATGCGGACCAATCAAGCGATAGAACGTGAACGTGTTGTGATGATCGCTCGCTGAGGACCACCGTTTTGTCTCTGTAAAGAGAGCTGTGCTCATCAAGTGTTGAAGTTGTGTGATTCTATTTTTCGAGCCGTTTGCCCAATTTTTACGTACACACTCCTGAGTATGAACTGATCGCGAAGAATTCTTGCTCTTTGTTTTTATTATTCTAGCGCATTTTTACGCGTTCAACTTCGTGTTTGCATATTGTAATGTTGGGACCGAGATTGTGCTCAAAGCGAATTATCCTTGACACTTCTTTTTTTCTTCGCCCCGCCTGACGAGTAAAAGATATATTAAGATATCGAAAGTGTGCTTCTCTACTCATTTACGGCCACAATTCAGAGCATTTCTTCGTAACGCTCTTGCACGGCAATCGATCATCGCACGAATATTCGAATATCGCCGATCCAATCAAAATATGAACAGGCAAAACGGAAACATACGATCACTGTAATCACTTGGGTTCTTAGGAAACAAGCGAGAAGTCACCAAAACTACTCTCTAAATCCGGTTCATGGAAAAGACATTGAATAGTTTTGTTGAACTATAAACTTGAATTTCCATGAACTAGACTTGGAGAATATTTCATGATATTTGCGAATTTGAACGGTCAACATCGCCAAAGTGGGTGAGGGCGGGTGCTAACTGCACAATTATCAGCGCCCTGATTTGACCACTTTATGGCAATTTCCCGTTTTCTAACCAATTACAGCCCTCGCATTTAGCAATTCTGTAGTTGCAAAGTTTTATGAATAAGACCCTAGATTGTTCCAAGTCACGCATTCGGCAATTATTAGCCCCATTATCAACTTCAAGTCTCTTGAACAGCGGATAGTTCTAAGTTAAATATAGCCAATATTTCTCATTAGTTGTTAGGCGCACATTGTATCTTTACACTTCAAGATAAATATTTCGCATCTGTCGAATTCTCACTTTAATAAGAATATTCTATCCAATTTGAAGACGCTTTGCAAACCAGGAACAACATAAAAATGTTACCTTTGAATTAGAATGTATATCATATATTAAGCGCGTTTGTCCGTCTGACTGTTTAAGCACCACACGGTTCGAATAGACCCAGTCTTTCTCGGTCACTGGTATGACGATAGTCATATATATAATGGACATTACACCCGATCAGTTCAACTTTCGGTTCAGTTCTGTAGACGGTATTAACGCTTCGTATAAAAAACATGCCGAAATTGAGTTTTTCACGGCTTGTTCTCTACTTTCAAAGATTTGCTGGCCCCAGTTGAACTACGAGTACAGACAAGAACAGTAGTGTCCTCAACCGGTACAACCTATACTATTAAAAACGTGTTTATCTCAAGCTTCCAGACCTTTCTAGGAATTCGGATGGGTAAATATTATCGACATAAAATTGACCATGGGACTCCAATATTGACATTTCTTGAGAGAAGCTATTTCTGTCAAGGATGAAACTTTTATTTCAATGCACTGGCACGCAGTCACGCAACGATAATAGGCTAAAACTCAAGCGAACAGCGTGGGGCGTTGGCGTAACGCTATCGCTCGTCTATATTAAAACGAAAATGATATCATATGGCTGACGTTCAAAGATCAGAAACTATAGGTGGAGGAATCATCTTTGTGCCCCTATTGGGCCAATGCCTGCTGTCCGCAACTAGTTTCCGTTGCTCATGGTCATGGTCAGGTGAAACTTGATCGCTTCCATATTGGTGGAAACATTGAGCAAAAGCGGTTCTTTGGCCATTAAGATAACCAGACATATTTTGTTAGCCGGAAACCGCCAGCAGAGCAAGATTGAATGTTAAGGGCTGATCTGAGTCAACAGGAAACGTGATAACGTCACTTTACGCTCCATCAATTTTCAAGGATGCATAAACGTCATTCTATCCTTTCTCGATAACTGGAAGAGCACAGAGTGACGTTACCACGTTTCCTGTTAACTGTCACCAGTCCTCCAAGTTCTTTACTAAGACAAAATTTGTTGAACACGGGAAGACTACGATAAGTGCCGCCATTTTCCTGCCAATATTACAGTTTCTGTCCAAATGGCGTCCTTGGCCTTTGAGTGCACGGTTAGAAGTACTGGTATACTGTAGAGTTACAAATGAATGTGGCATCGTCGATTCCCGTTAACTCGAGTGCGGCATGAGATCGAGTGGGTGTGTTGTGCATGATTTGCATGTGGACCAATGACTCATGGGGGATGGCGCGTGCTTACGTATCTGTTGCTGTCGCAGGCAGTCACACGCAAAAGCGTACCACGACCGGTTTTTTGTTGTCAGGCTATCTGTAATCTGATGAACCTTGGACGGCTGACAAAAGGGCGCGCTGACGGTAAGATGCTCGGGTCGCCTATTTTTGGCAGCACATCCATCGCCACTTGCCGTAAAGGCTGCCGATTTCCGCTATCACATGCATCGATCGGCGTCGAAAGGCCAGACATCGACGACAACTCGTGCCGGGCAGTCAGCCGCGGGGTAGCGAGGCGGCGTCCGTCAGCCAACCAGAGGCGGCCGGCCGGCCCATATCTGACGTCACGCCACGTCATGACAAGATGGCCGCGCGCGGGCGGTATAAAACAGAAGCGCGCGCGCCAAGCGCTCAGTTCCGCTCCGCCCTACTATCCGATCGTCGGCAGTTTCGCGCGGAAAGTTCCCGTTGTCGTTTAACCGCTGCTTTCCTTCGCCGTCCGTCTTACAGCCCCAACAAGTGCTCTGTCAGAGCTTGTTCGGGCTTTCCGTCACATTGACAGCTAAATCTTCACCATTTCGTCGAGAGTCGTCTTGAAGGAGCGCCAATTGGTGCGCCTTATTTTCCCCACAACTGACGCTAAGGTGAGAGAATGGGTGCGTATTTCTTGCAAATTACAGTATTTTTGCAGGTCGAATCATTCGACCTTCGTCACGTGAAAAGGTCCGAAGGCCAGCCGCTTCACCTGAACCTCTCGTACAAGCCGAAGCCGCCTTGGCGCAGCTGCCAGCGTCGGTGACATCGATAACACGTATGACTCATTTGAGCGCGTCCGTTTTGAAAAGGAAAGCGACGCCAGACGGCTGTAGTTGCAGATATTGACACGTTTGAAACTGAACAAATGGCTTGCACAAAGATGACTCAGATGTATGGAGACGCGCGTGTTACCGTATTCCAAGAGACGGTCTCGCCGCTGTCGGTCACTCAGGACATCGCTCGCGCCAAGACTGCGCTGGTCGGTCAACTTCTTCCCGTTCCGCTGCCCTCCCGGGTCTACAGTATGCCTCTTTGCGTGTCAGGACGAGGACGACGCGTTCCTGCTGATGGACTTGGGCATGGTGCTGCAGCGCTTCGAGCTCTGGACCACCACGATGCCCCGCGTCGAGCCCTTCTATGCCGTCAAGTGCAACAGCGACCCGATCCTCATGCGCGTCCTGGCCGACTGCGGTGCCGGCTTCGACTGCGCCAGCAAAAAGGAAATCGACCTGGTTGGTTTGCTTTTCCATTATTCTTGTGCATTTTTGCATTGTTTGCCGTTTGAGTTGGCTCTGGGTCGGGTTGGCGCAACGCAAGGTCATGATACAGACTGAAGTGCAAATATTGATCTCATGGCAAAAGACAGTTCTATTTATGGTTAAAAGTGTTGATAGTTCCGGCTTTCAAATGCATGCAACAGATGCAATTATCGGCTATTTAGCGATGTCGCTCACCATCCGCCGATCTTTGCATGAATTTTGCAATCGAGGAACTATATCCCAACTATAATCGACCATAAGAGATCAATATTTGTACTCTCCAGGCGCGTTCTGGAAACTCGAATCCCGATCGTGCGCCAATTCTATTCAGACCGTTACTGCCTGTGTCCAAAGTTTGAAGTTCCGTTGACGTCGACGACGGCGGCGACAGTTACCGTAATCATATTGATGCTCAGGTTCTTGACAATGGTCTGACGTCGCCGGACAGGATCATCTACGCAAATCCCTGCAAGACGCGCAACTACATCAAGCACGCGCTCAATCGCGGGGTCGACATGATGACGTTCGACAACGAGGAGGAGTTGCTCAAGATCCGGGAGCTCCACCCCAACGCCAAGTAGCGCCTCTTGCCGCTTCTACTCGTTACATCACGCTCTTACTCGGTCCGGTTCAGGATGGTGCTGCGCATCGCGATCGGCGATCCGACGGCCACGTGCCAGCTCAACGTCAAGTTCGGCTGCGATCCAGTGAAAGAGGGCGAGGCACTTCTGGCGACCGCTGCACGCTTGGGAGTCGCCGTCATTGGCATTTCGTGAGTTGACGATTATAGTTAAAAATTTGTCGATTAGGATCGAATTGAATAAGGCAAACTGCTTCGATGGCGCTTATTTCTATCCATTTACGCACGTAAAAAAAGGAACAATTATCATATCATGATAAGAAATGGTGTGTCGCACCGAAAGTAGAGCTCGTCTTTGCCTACTACGGTGCCTGACTCGATTACTTCTTCCGAATCGACAAATTTTTGACGGTTAAGGTCGTAGCGGGGGTGGAGCCTAATTGATCGCTTTAGATTCCACGTAGGCAGCGGATGCAACGATCCCACCGCTTTCGGGACGGCAATCGCCCACGCCCGCCGTCTCTTTAACGACGGCATTCGACTCGGCCACTCGATGACGCTGCTCGATCTCGGAGGGGGTTATCCGGGATATGACAACGAACGCATCTCTTTCCCCAAGGTACGCCCTGGGTCGAGTTTCAGAAAGTGTTTACATTTGCTGAATTCTCAATAACAGTTGTTCTAATTTTATCGGCGGAAATGCGGCGATTAGCCATTTAGGGACGGCTTTTATAAAACTGTTGTGTTGAAGCGCAAATGTAAACAGCAATTCCATCGTCAATATTTTTCAATTGGTAAAGGTCAAAGAGGGCACTGTAGAACACCGGCTTAAACGTATCTTTTAGCACGGATACTGTATAGAAAAACTCGAGGGGACGTTTTCTTGTTACTGATGTAGACATTACAATGCAGACATTTACTGAGAGTAATTAGAATAGTGGAAGTACAGCAATTGGTCAACTAGAAGAGATTTTCATAAAACGAATTCAAATTTAGAACACAGGAATTACATTTCTGCCTTTTAAATTTACATTAGTTATATGAAATTCGCCCCTGATTGCATTGCTTAGTCATCAGACATA
The DNA here is from genome assembly GCA_002796945.1 of Plectus sambesii. Classification (NCBI taxonomy): domain Eukaryota; kingdom Metazoa; phylum Nematoda; class Chromadorea; order Plectida; family Plectidae; genus Plectus; species Plectus sambesii. The sequence goes on from NIUQ01001542.1 coordinate 23,866, forward strand.
AATCTCTTCCAAACCCTGTGCCTGATAGCGCTATTTCCGGCGCAGTCTTGGCAGCCGCGCCGATGCCGGCTGCATTAGCGCCCGCTACGTTATTCATTCGAAAGCCCCTATGTCAGCGCGTGTGGGTGGCACGGCGTCGTATTCTATTAAGTCCCTAGACGATCAACTGTTCGTCTGCGTGATTTTTATGCATAAGAGCGCAGTCGCGGGCGTCGATTTGGAATGCAGCCCAGATNACCAGGGCGTCGTATTCTATTAAGTCCCTAGACGATCAACTGTTCGTCTGCGTGATTTTTATGCATAAGAGCGCAGTCGCGGGCGTCGATTTGGAATGCCTAGATTCAAAAAAGCTGCATACAGGATGCGGATATCGACTGCGTTTGACCTTTTCCTGCACTGTCTTAGTCTGCGTAATTTTTATGAATTAGAGCAGACACGAATGTTTATTTGAAATGCAGCCCAGATTCAAAAAAGCAGCACACAGGATGTGGTGATAGTGCATTTGACCTATTCCTGCACTTCCTCGTGCGCGCTGTGTAATGTAACGTAGACGGGGGAGGGTGCAAAGAGGAATTCGTACCTATTTTACTGCATCGGGAATAGCAGCAGCGTCATTTACTACTAGCTATGTGTGCGAGACTTATTCAATGTGGAACTTGTATTTTGGATTCAGGGAGAGATTGCAATATTAGCGCAAATATTATGCAAAGTGCAAATAAAGTGCTGATACCAGACGCAAGCCTTAGGCTCGCAATAGGAAAAACCCGTCTAGACAGCGAGTCACGATTCCCAAAAATAACGGAACATTCCTTTTTTCGTCCACAGTAAGAAATGAGATTGGTCTGTTGTTGCAGATCGCCGCAGTGATCAATCGCGCTCTGGAGGAGTACTTCCCCGAGACGGACGACAGCGTCCGCATCATCGCCGAGCCTGGCCGCTACTTCGCTGCCGCTCCCTACTCTCTCACCACCAACATTATCGCCAAGACCAAAGTGCCCGCGTCACGCGTCACGAATGATGGTAAGTGTGCGGATGAAATTGTGGTACACTTTTTATGTGAACCATGAAGTGAATTTGGGATTATGTACGATAATCATTTGCAATGTGACATTTTAAACCTCCTTCACTAACTTTTAGCAGTCCGAACGATCTTTAATTAGTTTTTTGCACTTTTCGTTTCTTTCGAAATTTCATACTAAATCGTTATCGCGGACGAAATTAGTGACATAGTTAACCATTTCAATTTGCAGCCGCTGACAGCGACCAAGAAGCGTACATGTACTACATGAACGACGGCGTGTACGGCTCGTTCAACTGCGTCTTCTACGATCACGTTCATCCCGTCGGCGTGCCGCTATTCGTAAGCGAAACTCCCCGTCGGCCATTGAACGATGTTGAATTTAAATTATTGCAGCACGAATCGGCCGACGATGACGATCAGTGCAAAACCCCCGCGCTGCTTTGGGGTCCCACCTGCGACGGACTCGACCTCGTCCAGCCCAACTTCAGGGTGCGCCGCCTCGTTGAGGGCGATTGGCTCTACTTCAAGAATATGGGCGCGTATACACATGCCGCCGGCTCCGAATTCAACGGCTTCGCTCGCCCTAAGCTCTACTACTTCATCGACCAAAACGCATGGTACGAGTCTGTTCTTATTCTTCGAAAGTCAATTTCGATTAGTAACGCGAAATTGAACCAGACATTATAGTTGGCAAAGCTCAGCACACTTTCCGGTGCAAAATCACCACTTTTTACCTCGAATAATTATCATTTTTGATTTGTAAATATAAATAAAGTTACTTTTAACTGAATAATGTTGAATATGCTGTATTCCTACTGATATATGAAAGTGATGAATTCAGGATGGAGCTTCTGGCTAAGCGCCTTCACAACGTCGCGCCGTTCAGCGATGAAGACGAGAAGCATTCGGAAGGCGGTTGCGAGTCGGGCGGCTACTCGAGCGGCTTCGCAAGCGACTCCGACTCCAACTGACCGGTTGCCGTGGCAGCCTAGTTGTTGTTTACTGCCTTGTTGGAATTTATTGTACAGAGTGGTATAATGGCTGTGTCGTATGTCTCCTTGACGTATTATACTTCCATGATTTCAACATTCACATGAACCTTATTGAAATCGCGATGCCAACCTTCATATATTGCCGGCACATTTGTTTATTTCACTCTGATCATATACATATGTACGCTCGCACGTTTGACCTAAATATATTTGCACCAAAACATTGATTATGGACCCAATATTCGTGGGATATTGCGTTACGGTCTGAGTGACCGTTATTCGCGGAATAAAAACAATCATTTCCAATTTCATGTGAACGGCTGTGCAATGACGGTGCCGTCGCCTTACCAGCGCAGAACGAATCGCAAGCAGCATGCATATTTGATGTCAGGACAATCTGTGACATTTCATGTGGTAAATAGCGCGATATGATGAGTGGCGCTGCACCAAAATACGTACCAGATTTTTCCGAGAGAAGCCCCACTGCTTCTATTCGGATTGACTTTCCAAATAGAAGCCCCGGGGCTTATGTTTGGAGCCGAAAAAATATCACTATGAATGCGTTAAATGAAATTTTTGAAAACTGCATTTTACATGTAAATACCGCATTCTCTAATAGGATTTGCAAAAATCAAATAGATCTTCCATTATTTGCATGTAAAGTTAATTAAGAAGATGATAGCAAAAAGCGTTATGTTATTGAATTTTTCAAATAGAAGCCCCAGGGCTTCTATTTGGAGACAAAGTGGTGACGCCAAAATGCCAATTCTTATTACAAGCCCCGGGGCTTCTACTCGGAAAAACCCGGTAATGGGAGAATTGAATGCGGCTACTATGTTCGATTAATAAATTAGAGCCGAAGGGAAGACCGTCACATGTATCGAAAGCTAATTTGAGCACGTTCACACTATTAACCTTTATTGATACAAGACCAAAACTTTATATTCTCGTTACTTATCAAAATTTATATTCATGCTTTGCAAAGTTTGATGGCAAGTCAGCACGCAGTTGTCACAAATTTATTAATGCTGGGTAATGCATATTCTAATTAGCATTGTATGAAGGCGAGATTCAAAGGTAGCAGTATAATAAAGATCGCAGCTGTTAGCTGTAAGTTTAATGGTCGAGAAATGATACTATCATTTGTTAGCTGAAGGCGACGGGCAGTCGACTGATGGAAAGCGCAACAGGAAGTGGAAACGTATATTGTCGCCAGTAATGCATCCCTGTTCTCTCACTTATCTTATGTAAACTAAGCGAGCGCGTGGGTTACTCTAAATGGCTTGCACAAATGCAAGCACAGCATTTTATTACGAAACGAACTGGAAGCGGTCGAACAGTTACGAAAGAGTTACGCTAGGGGAGATATGTGAAAGTCTAAAAAACCCGGTACATAAAATATGAATTACACGTTGCCGTTATCATTACTACCCCCATTGATAATACGAAGAGATTACTGCCCCCTTCATTAATAATAAATACGAATGTGAAGAATTTGTCTTAATTGCGCTTGAATCGACCAAGCCCTGGCAGAAAAGGACGTTTTTTACTTCTCTTGCTAGATGAAGACGGTCCTAGTAAAGATGTCGTTGGCACGGGGAGGAGTGCGGAAGCGAGCATATTATTTGTGCGACTGTGATGCTCTCGGAGCATAGATGACAGGAAACTCATGTTGCCACCGTCATCGCCGCCATCCTCAACTTCCGGTTCGCACTCTCTCATATGCCGTTCGTTGCGCAAATTCAGTCCGAATAACGTCGGAAACTTCAAAGTCTGGCTCGTGTAGGCGGGCGGCGGCAGGGGCGGGGGCGACTGTGGCCGAACGATTCCGCCCTCGTCCTGCTGAGCTGATATCGACCAAGTAGCCGACGTTTTCCTCGCCGGCGCCCCATCTGCCGCCTCCGTCGGCGCCGCGTCCGTTTTTGCAGTGCCGAACGAGCCGAACTTGCGAAAATAACCGATAAAAGTGCGCCGACTCTTCTCACTTTCAGCTCTGTATAAGCACGACGAACAGCAGCATCCGATAGAGCATAACCCCAAGAATATAAAGAACCCTTAACATTGCCGTTCGCTTTCATTTCCAATAGCCGATAATAACTACTTACCAATACAGAATCCGTTCATCAAGAAGAAACCTGCAACGGCTCTCTTTTTCATAGGAACAAAAGATACCAGACATGGATATCTATTCAAGTCAGGTGCGAAGCTAAAAGATGCGAAGCTAAAACCAACGACAAAAATCAAACGATAGCGAGTTTCGAACACTGAGAAGAATCAATAGATACATGAAAATCTATAATCTTTGAAAAATGGAGAGAATTCTGAACACCGAGGGGATTGTCCTTAGTTTCGTTTCTCGTCACTTAGTTTCGCGAGTGTGGGCAACTTTTGTCTGTATAGAATAAATGAGCCACTTGGCAAACATAATTTGATTAAAAATTCTAACAATCTTTCTAGCATGGCCAGAGTTCTTATAGTCCAAGTCCAGACCAATGCACATTTCTTGAATAAATTACAGCTTACCCATGACCATCGCGATGCTGGCATTCGTTGGGCTAGCCGTTATCATAACGTTAGAACCAGATTCGGTCTGCATATCTGCAAAGGCCGGAATGAGTGTCTCTGCTGAGGTGATCGCGCCAATTGTCTTCGTCGTCGTCTTCGTGGCCGTTCTAGTCGTCATGGTCGTCGCAGCGTTGCTGAAGACGCAGTTGCGTTCATCCTCACCGAGGCCGCAGTTGTTGACGCCGTCGCAAAAGAGCTGCGATGGGATACAAATTTCCGCTTGTTGACAACGGCTCCACTTTTTGCTGGTGAGCTTTCTATTGCTCGCGCAGTCATGTGCGACTGCCGTGATAGTGACTGTGAAAGCGTCGCTGGCGAATTTGCCCTCGCGTTTGCGATACGCGGCGACCAGCTGGCGCAGCACCGTCGGCCGAAATGTGAGTCGGAGTGGACGAGCGAAAAATTGAGTCAAATGATGTGAACACCCCACCGACAGCGTCTGCCTTTCGTCGCGCAGTCGAAATAGCTTGCTTCGCACGGCGCAGTGGTCCCCCTGAGTGGGCAGATTGTTCTCGACGTTGACCAGAAAGCCCGCGACATCGGGATCAGAGGAGTCAATCGCCGTTTTGCATAGGACACTATTATGCGAGAGATTGGCAGTCTGATGGGGGGTCATAGTGTCGGCGAGCAGCGTAATAGCATCTTTGACGTAGATCACGCTGGGAGGGTGGTCGCACAGCGAAGTCAACGATAGTATCCCTTGCAGCGCAGTGGCGGTTTCGGTGGTCACTTGCAGCACCAGCTGAACAAGAAGTAGAAAAAGAGGAAGGAATTTCATTTGAACGCCCATCTGTCTTGCTTGACAAGGAACATCTAAGCGGTTAGTGGCCGACGATTGCTGCTGCTGCTGCAATTTCGTGTCGCTACCGCCGATCGAATCATCGACGTCTGCAACTCGA
>NIUQ01001543.1:0-29326 GCA_002796945.1 Plectus sambesii
GATGGTAACGTCCGGAGACAAGTCGTCGTCCTCTTCGTTCGGCGACGCGATTACCATACGCTTATTGGGCGCCACGATAATCGTACGCTTATTCGACGCCGCCCCGTCCTCGGCAGCTACCTGCGCGCGCTACAAATAAATCCATGAATATTGACCAGTGTATCAAAGTAAACTGTATAACAAGTGTGCATTTGGAAATATGCAAGTTTGCATAGAAGCTCTTCTGTGAAAATTTTGCATTTTGCCGCAAAAATGTATATTCTCTATGAAATGGGGCGGAGCTTTAAATGTGCTTTGAATTTATATTTTTTGGACATACAGTTACCAAGAATGTATAAAAACATGAATTTTTGGCAGTTGTACTGAAAAGTTGTGGGGGTAGAAGAATATGAGCTATGAACGAATTGAGGCGACTCAAATCAGCGGTAAACTGACTGAATTTTTCGGCTGCGAAGTGTCGCGTACGTCGGCGGAAAGAGATGGGAAGGAGGGTGCGACCCAGGAATCGAGCAGATTCTCTTGTTTCCACCAGTAGGAATCGACGGGGTCGGGCGACTGCGAGTGGCAGTTGCTCAGGAGCGCCTGGTTCAACGGCGAGGAAGCACGCATCTCCTCTTTCAGGGAAGACGACGTCCGACTCTTCATGTCTACGCCCACATCTGTGTCTACGTCCACATCCGCATCCAGAGTGCAACACGTCGGCTGATCTTTCCGCTGCTGGATGAATGCCAACTCCATCTCGTGCAACTCCCCCACCGTCTTCCCTGAGAGCTTTGGCAGATTGTCGACGTCCTCCAACATCGCAACTCGCCTATTCGATTTGGAGGACGCTGCCATCGAGGAATGACAACCTTAAAAAAATTGAAAAGGGATGTAATAATGATTATAATTATTACAACTGTATTGTGGCTTATCGTGACATCAAAAGATAAACATAAAATACTACATGCCGCGTTATCTCGGGTGTAATGCTGCACTAGCGCGTCCAAATTGTGCATTCCAACAGGTCATAAAAGCTATGCAATGCGCTGCGATGCTCAAGAACTGCGACTGCGTACTGCCCCCAATTATAGTCACGTGTAGCTTTCTTGTATCAATCTCGCATTTGATATGAAACGGCAAACTGTTGTCAGATAATCTGCCAGTGGGCTGCAAAACGCAAATGCGAATACGAAAAATCTAATACAATATTATTTTATTTGTTCATGCATCGCGATCAAATCATAACATTTAACACATCTGCATTGTGCATCTTCCTTTTGGAACGAGCGTGAGTAACTTGGAAAAATTCAAATTAAATAAATACAGTACTCTGACACACAACTTCTCGTGCACTTAATGCGCATTAGCGCGGACAGCGCGTCGCTAAAGTCGGTAATATCGGCAACGCCTACGGACATGGGCGGTGTTGACATTTTGTCGGGCGACTATTTCCCCGTCATACAACGCTTAGGTATGATCATATTGCGATAAGGAAAGCGGGGCGCCGCCGCTAAGACGATACGCGCAGCCCTTCTGCTTAGTACATTGCCGTAACCCATCCTGCATCGCGCAATAAACTCATTCTTGGGCGTGTCCACTCGGTGACGCCTTCGTTACAATGGCGTATCTGGTAAGTGCATACTGCTCCATTCAATATTAGTAAATTACAATTATATAAATGGCACTAGCTACAGTACCTTAATGAAATAAATGCCCACAAATATGCTAAATTTGTTATTTAATAAAACGTTAACAATTGGAAGCGAAACTAATGTAATCAACATGGTTACTCGAATCAACAAATGATCCGAAATGCGCGTTTCCGTGCACGGATTAAACAAGGTTCAGGCTCTAAGATGCTTCAAGCAGTAAATTAATCTATCGCACTATGCATTTTCATCAATAGTTCCGTCATCAGCCGTTTTTGCTAAGATGTTTCTAACTCGATGAAAATACAAGAAAATATTCCAACGAGTGAGCAAAGCTTGTCAAGCATTTAGCAAGAATACATTACTGATTCTATTCACTTAAGCGTTAAAAAACCAGCAAGAGTATGAAATTTACCCTACAAACTTTAATGAAGACACTCTCTAAATCAAAAAGGACGTTTTTCATATATATCTGACTTGGAAAAAGTGCTCATTAAATTGTAAAGTTCACTGCTTGATTCTAAAAGTGTCCTTATTGACGTGGAAATGGTATATCTTCAACAGTTGCTATATAAAAATAGAGCAGTGATTGGGCATACGAAACTCTCTTCGATATTGCTCAATTGGTACACTAATTAAATTATGTAACAGGACAGAGAACGAGCGAACACAGCGGGCCGGGCCAACCGCCAGATCGACAGCATCTACACGCCGGGCTATGCGAGAAACGCGAACCCCCAGGGTCACGAATTGGTGCCTATTTACAGCGGCCCAATGTACTTCCCTGGAGAACAGCGTCTCAACTATGATACCTCCAACAAGCTACGCGGTGGTGGCAACCTGCCGCGGTTCACCTACGACAATGGCGGACCAGGACTGCCAGGTCAATTTTTCATCAACTTCTTTTGCTTCTCAACCCTGACCCCCCACAGTAGTTCAGATTTTTTGTCCATCCAGGGGTAACTAATATACCCTGCAGTGAACCTTAACCTTATCTTTCCGTTTTGGATAAATGCATTGGCCAGCTTACTGAGATATGTAGGAAAAATCTGAACAAGCTGAGAGTATGGATTAGCTCACCAAAAAGGTCAACACTCAATGACGAAAATTTCTTTGTAATCCACCCTTATTCTAAGTGCTAGAGTTAGAAACATGTCGCAAGGAACGTAAGCCTAAATCTCCAGGCGCACTTGTAGTCCAAGATGGAACAAGCAATTGAAGATTCAAACTACGATTCCACCTCTCTGTTCTATCAGTCAACTTCTAGGCATGTTCCCTGCACCGGACGGCGCGCCGCCTATCAAGCCGCACACCTTGCGACCCGAGACCACCATAGTTGAGCCAGATATGACAGAAGTGCTCTTCTATATTCCGTCGCTCGGCCAGCACCGCTTCCTCTACTCGCTCAACAAATTCCCCGGCATCATCACGATGCTGCTCAGCGCCTGGCTGCTCTGGGGTCGCGGCCAAATTGGCCAAACATGGTAGGGGCATTCTCATTTTTAGCCAAATTGGCTCAACTTGATATCTTACAATTTCGAACATTGCAAATTGTGTAGGGGTTGCGGGGCGAATTAAGTGCTCATGCAATATTTTATGATCCATCGCTCTAACTAACTCTTTACAAAATAATTGTATAGCGTCATTATGTGAGTGCCTAAAGGAATATCATATTTGCTCTCTTATTATGTTTCCCTCTCGTGACATGGCGCCACAGAATTCGATCAAGAAATTGTAAGTAAAAATGAAGACAGATAGGTGGAGAGACAGATGCCGATAAATGACGATGAAAAACTAAAAGCTGATGATTTATAGGTACGAAGAAGCATTGGGGATTACGGGCTTCGTGCTGTCGCTGTGGATTCTGCTGGGGTGGCTGTATGGTTTGCAGAACCACCATAATGTGTACCAGCGAGCTCGGAGTTACACAACCGTTCGCATCGTTATGCTATGCGGCAATATCATTATCACTCTTATCATGCTCGTCTTCGCCATTCTCGCCATCGTCGATCTGCAGAATGATATCGACAACGGAACTAATCTTATTACAACCACCTTACCGCCCCTCAGTGGAGGTAAAATCGAATTCGCAGGGCGAAGAATTGGGCGAGACATGCTAGCAACTTTGGAGAAGATTGATAAAAATCGTTTCATCTCAACAATTCTAACCAATTTTTTCTCATCAAATAATGAACATTAACAAAGGCCCAGTTTTATGATTATTAAGGGAATGAAGCCTCTCAAGCTAACGGTTCAATGGAAAGCATTATTCAAAAACTGGCGCCAATAACACTTATTGTAATACCAGCTTGTTAAAAGTAGCTAGAAACAGTATATGGTACATTTCTGTCAGCTAAAGATGAACGGAGTCCCTTTAAACAATGAGACAACTTTTGCTAAATTTTAGGCACAACAACGGCGTATGACATGACGCCACCGTACACCAAATCAGAGCGCGTGACAATCGCCTCAGTGCTTCTCGGAATGACCATCATGATCATGCTGTTCAGTCTTGTATCCATCGTTTACGGCGCCTACGGTCTCTCGCGCCTTCACAAGTTCGAGCGCAACCTCCGTCGCCACGCGCGCGCTCATTACGCTTACGATAACAGAACTGCCACTTTCTAATGCGATACTTCTTTCGCTGCCATATATTTTATGTTCCATTTCTGCTACCATAGGTTATGTGCGTGGAAAGGCGTTGGCGAAATCCCTAAACCCCATCTAATTCACTGGAACTTCGTAAACTCCCAAAGTTATTGCTTGAAGAAATGTGCAGAATTTGAGTGTAATTTCAAATATTAGCATTACAATTGGAATTTTCGCGCCCAAATGTTAACTAAACTGGCTTTCCCTATGTAAAGCTTCAACTTTGGATTTTGGTTGAAATATTAGCGAGCCTTCGTCCAACCGCCGACCCTGGTGCACTAATGATTAATACGTCTGACGACTTACATATTCGCTGTATATCGAATTGTCAACTCTCTTCCTCCATTAAACAGTGATAGTAGCTTTTATAATTCATATAGCTTTTTCTTGATGAAAATTTTCTCACTACAACTGTGAACGACTTGCTGTCATTTTTGCGACCAACTGTTGTTAAACTCCCGACGCAGTGAATGCATTCGGTTGTTTGAAAATGCACGCAATACTTAAATATAACGCTAGCCTATTTAAGCTCATAGCTTTATATCTATTTTGAGAGTATCTGTTTACGACGCATTAAATAATAAATCAGTTTTTACCTCACTCTCTAGCACACTATTGCACACGACAAAGTATTTCTAGAGCTGACTCAGCGCCAACGTCTGATATATGCGACGCAAAAAATAGCAGAAAAGAACGAACCGGAACTGCCGGTGCGGACTTCTGAAGGTCGAGCTATTCCGATTTTTTAGGCGAATTCGGCTCAACTTCGACTTTCTCACTTTATTCTCCCGCTTGCCCGTTTGTCCGCGATAATCGTGAAATAAAGCGTCAACAGCGGCACGTCCTTTTAAGTTTCTTGAATAAAAAGTAACGGCCTCTTCGTCCAACGCTGCAACTGAAATATAATTGTTGTTAAGTGACTTTTAAACGCGCGCGTCGCAACCAGAGAGATCGAACATTCAGTTATAATAGGGCAACGTTTGAAACACAGAACATGTTTGATCGGGACCTTATTTAGAGGCTGAGGCATTGATGATGATGAGATCTTAGCTTTTTGGGGCAGTCGCCACATTAACCAAAAAACGATTCTCGATCAATAATCGCGCGCTAATGGTGTCAACAAGTCCCACCTCGCAATAGTTCCACACAATAATAAAGGAATGCTGAAACTTTGCTGAATTATTGAAAGAAAAGAAATCGATAAGAATAATCAACCATAAGAGTAAACGAGATTTTTGAATTTTTTTCAATCAATGACAGTTTTTTATCCAATCGCGATGTCTGATACCGTACTACTCTGCTACTATCATGTTAATTACGCAAATCCTTCTCGCTTCTATTGTCTTGAAGAGCAGTTTCATGTAGTTAAAATGAAAAAGAAAGCAGATAAAGGCAAGCAATAAATAAATTAGACTGAACTAGAATAAATAATAAATAAGACAATACTAAATCGATGACTTAAATATTAAACTCGCAGTTTTATGACTAGTCTGTTTAGATTGTGAATCGGTCTTGGCAGTGCCTGCATGCCATTGTAACAGAATGCTGCATAATATAAGTTTTTTGATAAACCTTCATGTTCACAGTCTTTTATGATACCCCAATTTGAAGGCGTTGAACTGTGCGTATGCGAAAGTAGATAATCGCACCCATATTTTGCGTGCATTCAATTGTGAATACGGTGAAAAAATGGTTGGTGTCGGTGCAATGTGATTGTACCTTCGACAAAAAATTCGTGTAGTGTCAATTGGCAGTCGATATATCACTGCAATGTGGTAATCTCATAGGGACCGAGCACCGTATTGGGATGCAGTGGCAATGCCAGGTATGGAAACTATTTGAACATTCTCAATCAGTACGGTACTCCTTCAGTTCAGCGACGATTAGATCAGCTTGCAGGATGTCCTACACATTGCTCGCAGCAAATTTAAGAGATTTTTGATTGTCTTGATTATTATTCTTATGATCTTTTATATCGCCATGACACCGTCCAAATCGCTGCCAGCAGCCAATACTGCAAAAGAATTTGAAGGCTTTGCGATGTTTCATTTTTTTCGTAACGTTCTTTTGCGCCTGATTGTTGTTGTTCTAACTGCAGATAGATTTAGAACTTTAGTGCCTTGACTGATCATGTAAAAGCATTTCTGCTTCCTTTACTTTTTCCAAGATGGCAAATGACAGTAATATTTATTTATAAACTGCGTAAGGTTTCCTCACCACAAAAAGGTGCGGTAGTGTCTACCAGCAAAAATGTGCTGTCAACGAGTGCCGTACCGTAGTTTGATCCAACGCGGCAAGCATTCATCAGAAAAGCAATTGGAACAATTTATCAACCGAACTATTCGGAATAAAGAACTAGTCAAATGTAAATCTAGTAAAAGCGATTTGCAACAAGATTGTTTTAAAAAATTATACTAATACGACTGTCGACCAATCTGCCACGAAGAAATATTGAATAATACGATTTCACCATGCCTCTGCGACGGAAGATGATGCCAGAACTGCAACCAACACCTGGCATAGACGAGAAGACGTCGCGATTAATTAAGGCTGCGGATTCAGATGCTGGTGAGTTCATTGCATACAGTCAAAACAGGGTGGGACAGTGTACTAGTTGACTTAATTATATTAAGCTATATTAATCAAAACAGTGAAACAAATTTGAACATCTTACAACAGTTTACAGATTCTTTGGAAGGCGAAATAGGCGCTGAAGATACATCAGTGTATTCCGATGACTATGAAAAGTGGATGGAGGAGGAGCCAAGCACATCGAATCATCGTGAGTTGCTCCTCTTATATTTGCTAGCGAATAGTAACAAGTCACTTTGGGAGATGGTCTGTTTTTGTCGTTTTACCAATTGATTTCTCTCTTGCGTGTATTCCGGCAAAGCCGACTTCATAAAATGATATCTTTTATGAATTATTTTGTGGATGAACAGCAGAGCAAGGCGGATAGGCTCGAAGGGAAAGTGATTTTCAAAAACTGGGTGATTTGTAATACCCAATTTATCGTGTAGTTGACACACTCTTGTATTGTTTTCTTCGTTTTTGAGTGCAAAAATGGTTCAAATTTTGAGGACGGTTCTCAAGAAATCTCAGTACTCTCGGTACNCGAGTCGACAATCCCAAGGGAAGTTCGACCAGCCTTTCCTTCGACTATTCCACAGAGGCCAATACCGTTCGTCGATCGCAGCGCCGAGTCGAACTGGAACGACGTATGTTTGCGCATTTTATTTAGTCCAACTTTGATCGTATAGTCAAATTCGTTGTTACCCGTACCAAAAATTACTAGGAATAAATGAATCATCTATTATATCATTTTTCATTTGACAAACTTTTTTGGGATGCGTTTAATTGCTGTCTGCAGTTGTCCTACTGTCTCATCGAAGCGTGCGCGCGTATGATACGGTCCTTTGCGCTTGTGAGCTCTGATGCCAGTTTGTGGTAGTACTTTTGTCCTTACTCTGTGCTTTCCCAACCAGCCGTTCTCGAACTCTCGCAGCTCATTATCATTTAGATACTGACTGATCTCTCTCCCTCTCTTTAGTTCTGTGGCCGTATTCTCCCTCTTCGCCACTGGCGAGGCGAGCAATGGAAAGCATATAAAACGATTGCGCCACGAGTGTATGTTTTGCATTGCTCGCCTCGCCAGTGGCGAAGAGGGAGAATACGGCCACTGGTTGCACGCTGTTCGTCCACCCCTACACAAACTAGTCGCGCATAGGAGGATGACAAAATGTTGACCATGCTCCAGGGTTAGCGTCATTTATGGGATAATGAGCGGTATATGAATGACATGCAGCGTAAACTTCTGCTTCATTCATATTAGATTTCAATCAACCGTTTAATGAAGCGGAAAATGATTTCGCCTCGAATACTTGTGAAATAAAATTTTACCTGTGCGGGGCTTACTGCTGCGATGAATGAGACGCTAGTTCTGATCGTTGAAGCAATCATATCTACTCCACTTTATAAATGTGTCCTAATGGGAATTAGCTTCTTGGCGCGATATTCACAAGCATCCATTGGTTGCAAGACAGCGCGTGAAATTTGAATGCTTCACTATGTGCAGATTCAACTCAGGGCAATGGCGCATCGCTCTTCCACATTATAAGTCAGCCTGTAAGCGTATGGGAAATGTAGGCTCAGCGCGCCCATTTCAAATTCAGTTGCGATAGCTGAAGTATGTACCATTTCTACTTTAATGAAGACACTATCCAAATCAAAGAGTATGCTTGCAGTATGGATTAAATTTGCAAAATGTGCTCTTTGATGTGAAAAATGTCTTTGTTAAAGTGAAAATGATATGTACGACGATGTTTGTCCGTTGTATGACGATGCCCTTTCTTATTTGCACCATCTGCGAATTCCACGCATAAATTGGTGTGATCATCGGGGCGCCATGCGATCTTTGCATTGAGTGCACTAGGATTATTCCGTATACTACAGCATTGTAGAGAATACAGGTAATGGCAAGATGTCTGTTATTTTATTCAGGTTCAGCCACATCATTTTATAGCTACTATAATATTTTCTTTTGCATCGTTACATTTCACTTTTGCCTGCTAATTCTGTAATACTTATGTAAAGCGTAGACATGTAATTTTCTCTTTGCATTTTCCTCAAAAATTCTGTACTTTTATCACGTGTTTTAAACAAATGAATGATGTCAATGCAAAAATGTAATTACATTTTACGTTAACGTTAGTTTTCTGAAATTGGCTGCTGTTAGCTAATAGCTGAGCGCCGCCTGCAAACTCCTTTAAATTGCAATATGAATGCTTATTTTAGAGCGCCGAAGCAAGGCGGGAGGCGAAGGGAACGTGAAAATGGCGAAGGAAACGTCGGCGCCGGCGGGCATGCACGACCGTCAGGGGCGGCTGATCACACCGGATGGGCGTCGCGTGCAACTGTGCGACTGTCTGGACGCGCTCTGCGCCGGCTGTCATCTGCCCTGCGAGAGATGTGAATCGACCCTGTGCGGCGGCGAGTGCCAACGCGCGCGGCGCTACTTTTATGCAGAGATCCAAATCAACGGTCAACCCCGACACTCCGTTCGACATCCTTTCTTCGACGATTCTTAGTAATCGGACTGTTCCGCGCGCGAACGCGTCCCCACACCTTTGCGTCCTCTTTTATTATCATCTACATCGACTGGCTGCATTTTGCGCCCCGACCCTCGCCCTCAACATATTTCGACCTTTAAATGGTTGTGCGTTTTCATTATCTTTGTAACACGCCTTCTTTTGTTAGGCTGTTGATGAGTTTCAGCAATATCTAGAACAAAGACGTGGCTGAGAGCTTGTGGAGGGTGCAATTCTCTTGCATCGGTTATTGCAACTTGAAGTTGGTGTCAGTAATAAATCGAAAAATTTAAATATTTTTTTAGATAATTTTGAAATTATATTTAATTAAATTTATTCTCTAAAATAAGACCACCCAAGCCACCGACCTGTGGCCACGTCTGTGTTTAATCTGTCTTAGAATTGCTGGTTATTTAGGCTGTTAAATGAGATGAGCCAGTATTCTTATCTGCGCTGAAATCGAGCGGTTCTGACTGCGACCGTTTACTTTGACCTCCATATAGTATTATCATGATCATCGTCAGTTCTGCTGGCGCTCGTTTTATTTCCGTCCTTGCTGCTGCTTTGTGGTCTGTTTTATCTGCCTTCAGTATCATAGCGATATATTTTGTATTGTCTGATGATTGAGTAAATTTGTAGGCTTAGGCTTCATTAGGTTTGTATGAAGATTCATCATCGTTATTCTCATTTTACCGAGCGTTTTCCATCATAAGTGGGCTTAAATCGACGGTTGGGGTTATGACTGATACGGTCGCGTAGTATGGCGAGTTATATAAGCGCCACGTGCGCCGATATTTTTTAATCGAACAATTGCGGCGGTAAATGATAGGAACAATGATATTTTTTAAAATCCTCATAATTTTTGCTTCATAGGATTGAGTTTTTCGCCGACGGGGAGGATCATGATTCCGAGAAAAATACCTTACACGTTTTCAAGCCTGGTATGTGCCTTTCCTTTATCAAAAATTCTGCTAATGTAATAATTTTTCATCAATTTGGGATCCAGAACAAAAACTTCAATCATATCCACGACTTTTATCTGTGTGTCTGAGAAAGATACTCGGGCATTCCATGTGACTATGCGCCTTATCCTATCGTATGTGACCTCCAGATTGTGGTGCTCTTTGCTCACCCTTCATTTCAACCGCTCTTTGTGGCTTTTAGTGTCTGCTCGCCCCTGTGTGTCGCTGGGTAACTCTTCTATAGGTGACCCGATTTTTCGATAATTGTCCTGATTTGACGTGTTTCGCAGAGTTGCGTGTTGGCAGTGAATGTGTTTTGAATCTCTCGAACGGATCTCCGTTACTATTCGGTCAGGTGCGACGATAGCTTTGGGTAGTTTTTTGTCCAAGGACTGCGCATTTTTTCTCTGTTCTACGCAGTAACACTTTTGCATCCGTAAAACCGCGCGGAATTACCCAATTTTTATGCAATATGAAGCATGTCATAACTAGGTAAACTAGGCACCTAATTTCCCTCTCATATGCAGTACATACTTTTTTAAAACTCCCAACACTTGTTTTATGCGCGCAAGTTTTATGTGTGGGTGCTCAAGAATTTAAGCTAATTTTGACTATGCTTTCGTCATATGACCGTTCTATGTGGTTGTTCAATTAACGCATTGTGCGTATGAACGATCTGCCATTTTATGGTTACTGTATAGAGACTGATAGCGCGCGCGGGTACAATTCGCTTTTGTATCGTGAAACGGTTCGTTTGAAAAAATGTCTGCATTGTTTTCTGTCCTGGTGAACAGATGGCCACGCTCAATTGTCAATAAGCAACTCAATTTAGCGTTCGTTACTTTGTTCTTTGGCGAGACTGCGTCGTTATTGCGAGTAAATTTATCTGAATAAATGCCTCGTCGGCGTCTGGTGAGAAAACGTTTTTGAATGCTTTGACGGATTCTGTCATCCGGCTTGGAATAGCTTTTCTTTCTGTTTTTTGTTTACCTTTTTCCTCATCTCTTCTTGGTAGCGCAGGGTCGCACAATGATGGCTGTGGAGAAGTCACCGATTATTGTCGAGGTTAATGAGCGTTTCTGTACAATAGAAATCGTTTATAGCGATAACTCGTTACCGAACATTCTCTTAAAGGAAAATTCTGGTCATCCGTAGCTGTGGAAATTTACCTTTATTCGCTTTTAGCTGCGTACGAGAAGCTGGCTGTGAATCTTATCAATTTATATTACAATTGATTGTTCGCTAACTATCCTTCTCAGACTGGAGTTCTCTTTTAAGCAGTAGAAAATGGCTGCTCCCGTCGTCTTTATTTTACAAAGGAAAACCGTTCTTATAACGATTGTCGGTGCTGAAGTTAATCGTTATAGACGGTTTTTGTTGTATTTTTACTGTGAGGTGACTGGTGCGGTGTTGTTCGGTGCTTTGGTTTAGCCGAGCTTTGATCTCTTTGTTGTAGTTAATAATGATTATCTAGCTTTTGGTAGTATAATTATTATAAATCACCTAAGAAATTTATTTTTAATAATTTTGAGCACAAGCGCTCAAACTCTCATCATTGAGATGTTCGCTCGTTTAACTATTTCAAATATCCTGACTGATAGCGTTTAAAAGAGTCACTTTTTTGTGTTGCTCAAATGTCTCTGCTTACAACTGACAGCAACTTTTGCGCGCACTGTTTTGTTGCTTCGGTGTTTAGATTCGCTACGGTGTTGGCAGTTTTGGTACGCACGTGTGGTAGTGCTCTTGAATCGTGCGTGTACCATGAGGAACGTGGAATGATAGTGAAGAGATTGTTGCAGACGATGCTGCCGACGATCGACAAGTCGTTCCGGCCGGACATCATCCTGGAACGACCGTCGACAGGCGTCTCCTTCCGAACGGGCATCCTAATCTGGCTCACGCTGCAGAACTCCGTTCACACCCTGCTGCTACGCTATGTGCGCGCACGAGAGGTCGAGGACATGTTTCTCTCTTCGGTCGCCGTCTTTTTTACTGAGATCGTCAAGCTCGTCATTTGTGTGTTTGCCGTGTGCTACGAAGAGCAAGGAT
This sequence comes from Plectus sambesii, assembly GCA_002796945.1. Taxonomy (NCBI): domain Eukaryota; kingdom Metazoa; phylum Nematoda; class Chromadorea; order Plectida; family Plectidae; genus Plectus; species Plectus sambesii. The sequence continues at coordinate 12,379 of NIUQ01001543.1, forward strand.
ACTCCAAGTGAGTCTTCTATTTTCACTTTGGTACGCCCTTGGACGTGTACTGTGAATAAAATCGAAAATGATTGAGCAGATCAGTTAAATAATGTGGAAAGTAAATGAACAAGCTATGATCGATTGGCTACACTCTGTTCAAATATGCTATTCGAGTACGAAATGTTGAGGAATGATTTTTCAGTTGTATGACGAACATCTTTAAGCAAGTTGTGGCGCAACCTTTTGACACATTAAAAGTCTGCATACCGGCTGTTATCTACACAGTCCAGAACAATCTTTTTTACTTGGCTGCTACGCATCTCGACGCCGCTGCCTTTATGGTATGAATTTTTTGTATATCGTTCAGTGTTTTAAATGTTATAAATAATGAAATATGTGTGCATAAAATGATTTTGACAAGAAATTAACATTAAAAGTGAAAATTGGCGAAAGTCTTGACAGCTTACTTTCTTATAGTGCTCCTAACACGAACGCGCGTTAACGATCACTTAAATTCAGTTGGTCATATGTGGTCTTATAGTAGACTGATGTTGCGATCATTTTTTCCGACAAAACATGGTTCATTTAGACAACATACTGTCATTCTCGCTGCATCGAAGTGTTTGAGCAAGCGCTAGCGTGTGGGGAAAAAATTCAATAATTTGTACGGGCTACACGAATTATCGTGTATATCTTTTCGTGCAGGCCGTGCGAGTTATCGATTTTTTCTCTCCACACTTGAGAATAGTTCATACATCTCGTTCCAGCGTGGATGACAATAGATAAAGAGTTACAGTGTCATTGGTTAATTTCTGGAGCGAAATTTGAAGGGTTACTTAGCACCGACGCGATGAATGAAATTTTAGATCACATCTCAGCTGAAGATATTTACAACAGCCATGTTTGCGGTTTGCATGTTGGGCAAGCCGTTGGGCAGATCGCAGTGGTTCGCCCTCCTAATGCTTTTTATTGGCGTCTCACTCGTCCAACTGCAACAGAATGACTCTGCTGCCAAATCGAAAGGCATGCGAGAAATGAAACCTCTCCTTGGTAAGACATTTTTCCGCTTTCTTGGTTTGTTTGAAAATTTGTTAAAGCGTTGTCAAATCCTGATATTTACCTTTTCTAATTTAATAAGGACGCTTTTCTTATGGAATAGGACATTTCTTTTGTATTTACTAAAATTTATTAGTATCCTTGTAGAAGTTAAAATGTTAAATTCGGTTGTGCTAAATGTTCATGTAATAATCTCTTATATCTCCCACTCCTTGAAGCTATAGATAGCGAAGTGGTTTGGGCGGGTTGCTGGAGCGGACTTACTGTTAAAATTCCGTATCACATCCGTATTTTATCGCAAATCCGTATTTTGTATAGCCCTTGTTTCAGTTATCTAAAAGTACAAACTCATAACACGCTTGGCGAGATTGTTGTTTTTTCATAAGGTTGGTTGAAGGGAGGTTGCACTGATGACTAATAATCACGAGCACAGGAAGCGCATAAATTCACCAAAAAGTGCTGACCGTTTGAGGATTTTGTTGTGATCTAATTAGATCCTTCACATTATTGTTTACCGCTGAATTCATAGTTTTGTATCGATGAAACTTTAGGCCTCGGCGCCGTGGTTGCCGCATCAACACTGTCAGGTTTCGCGGGGATTTACTTTGAGAAAATTCTAAAGGGAGCGGCGCCAGTGTCCGTATGGATGCGCAATATTCAATTGTCCGTTTTCGCCATCCCCGCCAGTTTTATCGCCTCCATTGGCCAAGATGGCGCCGTTATCAGGGAACATGGATACCTCTATGGTTTCGACTATCTCGTCTGGACAATGGTCTTTTGGTGCGTCCACTATTTTTTCTTCATTTTCAAGACGTACTTCAGTCAAAGCTACTGTCAATGTTTCATTGTCGGGGCATAGGATTCTGTTAGATTATGTCCATATTATGATTTGGCTCTTTAATACAAAATGAAAACAATTTGGCGGAATGCTAAATGTGTCCCATTTTCCATTCAATTGTTTCAAGTCTACTATGAGTGTCCTACAATTGATGAAAGTTGGTGTTGCTGTTTTGCTTTGGGCGTCGATCAAAATTGATACGAAAGGAATTCTCCTATAATTCATAAATTATTGGTACTGATATGTTCATCGCGTTTTTTAAGACGAATGCGATGGGTTAAAGTTGACCGATCTCTGCATACAGAGCATACTATGGTTTCTGATGACAGCATTCCTTTCAGTTTTTTAAAAATTATGGACAATAAATCTCCTAAGCATATGTATGTATTTATTTCCTTGATTCAGGTACGGAATCGGCGGGCTCTCTGTGGCCGTTTGCATCAAATACGCCGACAATATTGCGAAAAACTTTGCCACTTCCGTCGCAATCATCATCAGCACGCTGGCATCTATTTACATTTTCGATTTCGCGCCAACTACCATATTTACAGTCGGGGCTACTTTAGTTATAGCCAGTATATTCCTCTACTCTGCACCAGTTACGCCTTCGAATAATCGATAGACTATATTTGTTGATATGTGAGGTGTAGGCGCGCGAGGGCCGCTTCAACCTTTCCTTGTTTCCTTTGTTCAGAACCATGCTTGACTACAGCTGTGATTGATTCTTAAGACCAATGGGGAGAAAGTTTTACAATCGATCCCAAGTGTCTATAGCAAATTGGTGATAAACTTCTGTGATCGTTTTTAACTGCTCTATTGCCATAGCACTTTTTCTGACGTCGCCTCGGTTGTTTAATTGACCAAAACTGATTTCTGGTCAGTTTGTAGTCGCCGAACAAATGTTTTTTACTTGATGAACTATTGCTGACTGTACATTTTGTTCAACAACCTTTTCAGCCAATGAAATTTGGATATTATTGAATTATTTAAAAGTCTTAATTTGCAAAAGACTGATGAAGTTGTAGGGGCCGCGACTGTTTTCACCTGGCGAGCAAATATGGAATTATTCTTCTTTTAACACGCGTCTATGTTTAAAGGGAAACCCAAGTCAATACATAAAATGGTCTAATTATATGCAATTTCTGGTGTTAAATCCGATTTTCGCTTTGTTTTTCGTTTAACGGGGTCATCATGAACTATTGATGCAAGGAAAATAATATTGTACAATGTTCATGTTGTTGCAATACAAAATTTGAACTAGTATATTTTCGTAATACGTATTTACACCTTTCGTTCATTCAAAGCTTTTTTCGACGAACGCATATGCAAAATTGGCTGATTCACGATTAAATGCATATAAATAGGCCAGTTTGATGTTGGCCCTTTTGAAGCAAGATGCTTGACGTAGGCGTAAAAAATGGAATAACTTCCTATTGCTCGTCAAGTAAAGTCATAGTGCGTGGTGCCAAAATGCGCTGATGCAAAAATATTGACAATTGTTTTAAAACCGTGATCTCTTTTGTCTTTGGGCTTATTTGACACGTCTATGCTCAGTGTCGGGCAATCAAATGTCTTCCAGGGCGCTGTTTAATAATACAACTAATCATTTGAGTGTCTTCTAATTGTTGATTCTTAATAGCGTCTCGATGACGTCGTTTACTGTCAATAAACCTTTCGCTGCTGAAGGAAGTTTCATATTGGTGTCCAGAATGCTGAGAACATCAGTTGACCTTCAAGTCAATTGTGCCGTGAATGATGTTATTCTAGAGTTAATGGTGATAACTTTATTCGATTAGAGTGTTTTATTGTTTTCGTTAATTCCTCACTGATATTTTTAAAGAATAGTTGGGAAAATTGAAGCTTCAGCTTAAACCCTTCAGTTTTGCGCAGATTTTTATACATTATTTTATTTTCCACCAAAAAATTTAACCTAGAACTGATTATATCGTAATTTCCTATCGATCGCATTAGGGTATTCCTAAGAAACCAGTTTCGTCAATGCCGATTAACTATTCAGCTGATGCGTATGCCTTAAAAATCTTTAAAAAATCTTGTATAATCAAAATTTCTTTGTAAATAACGTTAGTTACGCCAAAGGAAATACCATGGCATTCGATTATATTGAGCAGGTATTGTTGTGGGATTTAGTCTTATTTTAAGAAAACAAATTAGAGCGAACAGATTATTTAGAATTGAATTTCCCGCCTAAACCTAATCGCTGTAAGACTAAAAAAATTTGATTTACGAAGAAAATATGAGTGTGATTGATGACAGAAATGGCGACCGTAGATTTCATCGATAACTGTACAGAAAGGTAACTTTAGAGCGCTCAGGCGGCGGGGATATGGGCGACGCATCTGGCGGCGGGATGGCGTCGCGAATCGTCCGCTTCGGCAACGTGGAAATCCAGCGATCCAAGGCATCAGGTCAGAATCTCACCCAATTTGCGCGCAATCAAATCGTTCCCATCTGCTCTGATAAGAATCTCTCCCGTCGCCCTTCAACGACCATTTCGACCCCTTCCTCACGCGTGCCTACCACTTTCAGCATTTCGTATATTCTTTCGTTTCAACGAATTCGTGGCCTTGGTTAAGAGATATTTTGCGTGTTAATATCCATCTGGCGTACGCGCCGATGCGGGCGAATTTGTAGCCGTGGCCGCCTTTTGTTTCTCCCCCCGTTCTAATATGCATTCGTGCCGCCACGCTGCGAACTGTCGTGACGTAGCGCTTTCTTAATGACCGACGTTGGTGTTGGTGGACGTAATTTTGGCGACAATATCATGAGATATATTCGTATTGGCGCTGCGCAAATTGGTAAAGCATATTTGCAATTTTCTGTATAAATTTAATACTTTTTCATTTTAGTATGGACGCTTTTCATATTGATCTGATTTCTTTGATGGCTTCTTTAATTTTCTTTGGTTTCTATCATGTCCTCTTCGAATAGGATAGTATCCTGCTCGATTTGGAAAGTGTCCTTATTGAAATGAATATTATATATTAGCACTGTTTTAAGTTTATGAATCGCTCAATGTCTGGTTGGTTTCAAAAAAATGCAGAGAGTGGCGATTAATGCTTTAATAAGAGTCAGTGTATCGAAGTTAACCTATTTTTCTTTTTAATATATTTTGCAGTCACACTGACTCAGTTCTTTGTCATTCAGGCAGCGATGTGACGCTGAAATACATTAGTCTGCTCGTGCTGGTGGTACAGAATGCCAGTCAAGTGCTTCTTATTCGCTATGCGCGCACGCGGGAGACAGAGGAAATGTTTTTGTCCACGGCGGCGGTGTTTTGGACTGAGGTCGTCAAACTCATCACTTGCATTCTCATCGTCATCGTTCAAGAGTCGAGCGTGCAAAAGTAAGCTTTTATTTCATAGTACAAAGTTAACTTTTATTTCATTATCGTTTTTATTGTTTTGTGAGATTCTAAGGCGGAGCTAAAATTTACCTTTTATGATATTCTTTTGACGAATTTGTTAGAAAAAAGATCGCTAAAGTAATGCTCCATAAAAGGAAGCTCCGATTCCTCCTACTTTAGATGCTTTCGCATGATGAACGAGCAGATAGTGCGTCAGCCGATGGACACCCTCAAGGTGTGCATCCCATCCATCATCTACACCATCCAGAACAATTTGCTGTACATCGCTGTCTCGAATTTGGCTGCTGCTACCTTCATGGTAATGTGAGATGGGATAGACAGCGTCCATGAATGCTCTTTAAATATATTAATATATTACTTAAAAGTTAATATCAGTCGAGCATCACAGAAAAATCTTTTGATTCGAAATTAGAGCTTAATTGTCCAGTTTGAACAACTGAAGAGTTTACTGCGACGTTGTCTGAAACATATTATTTTCAGGTAACCTATCAGTTGAAGATTTTGACGACGGCGTTGTTCTCGGTGACGATGCTGAGGAGGCCTTTGTCTCGCCTGCAGTGGGTGGCTTTAGTCATACTCTTTGTTGGCGTCAGCGTTGTGCAGCTTCAGGTACGGACTGCGTCACACACACCCTTTGTTCGAATAATTGTCGACAGAGCAGCGGATAGATTGAAAACTTTCAATTGCTTTTGTATTCCATTTCTGCTTTAATAGGAACTCATTCAAAATCGAACATGAAATTTCTATATTCATTTGATTTGAAAAGTGTTCTTGTTCGACTTCAAAAGCGGTCAAAAAAGCGTTCGATTGTTGTAAGCGACGTTCAAATTCAGCGCACATTCAAAGGGCAGGACGAATGGCGTAATTGACTTTCTGTTCAACGAGTAGCGCGCTGGACAAGCGGTTGACTGTTGTGACACTTTGAATTTTTCTTTTCGCTAGAAAATAATAAAGGCATAGTGTCTAATCGTAATATTGAACCTGATTCAGGAGCAGAAGGCGGGTGCGGAATCGCCTTCGCCGACTGCGAGCGGCGCCCCGAACAGCACAAAGGCGCCGATTTCGCCCGATCGCGTTCAGAGTCCGACGGTCGGACTAATGGCGGTGATCGTCGCATGCATGCTTTCCGGCTTTGCTGGCATCTACTTCGAGAAGATTCTCAAGGGTTCCGATGTCACCGTCTGGATGCGCAATATTCAACTCTCTGTTTTGGCTATTCCTATTAGCTACTTGACGATGCAGGTATTGTGCCTTTTCTTTTAGTGTTTTTCTGTTCTAGTATTTTATTGATGTAGCCATTTTCATATAGAATAATAGTAGTCAAGTTAAAATTGTTCAGTGTGTTGTTATTCTGTAGTATCAGGTTAGCAACCCGTAATTGTAAGCATTATTTAAGCATATGATTAAAAGCGTTGCTTGTTCTATACTAGTCCACCAAATGTTGAGCATCTTTTAGCATAGGAAGCGAAAATTTATGTTTTGCTAGAATAAAGTGTGAAAGTTTATTAATAACACTTCCTTTTTTCAGGCAAAGGATGGGGCGGTGGTAGCCTCAAAGGGCATGATGGTTGGCTTCGACTCACTCATTTGGATAATTGTGCTGGTGTACGCAGTGGGCGGCCTGACGGTTGCCGTCGTCATCAAGTACGCCGACAATATTCTCAAGGTAGGAAATATCCTCGGAGAACTTTCATATATTCAATTTTTTGTGGGAAAATTAAATAATCTCATTTTTGCCGAAATTACGTACTGTTGTTGGGATGTTTGAATCCCAGCCTAACTTTGACCTGCTTTTCAGGGTTTTGCCACGTCCGTCTCCATCCTGGTCAGTTGTGTCGCGTCGGTGTTTCTCTTCAACTTCTACCCGACCAACCAATTCGCCATCGGCACCGTCCTCGTCATGGCCAGCATATACGTGTACTCAAAGTATCCGCCTGGCGTCAAGCCGAGTGTTCATCCGTCTCATTCTCTGCCCGCCTACTCGGCGCTACCCACCAAAGAACCAACCAGCAGTTAGACTGAAAAATGTTGAAGCTTTCCTGTTTGGCGCATTCGACAGGCCTACAATTTTTAGACCTTTTGCAGACAGTTTTATAGCGGCTCTGTGTTTGTGAGAGTCGTTTTAGTTGCATCGTTTTATTGGTCAATTTTTGGTTTTACGGTTTTGAAAGAGGCGTTAGCGGTATTTTGCACTGATTTTAATATTCGATATGATAGTCTGCACCACAGCCGTTGATCGCTTACTGTATGCCCAACGTGTTAAGCAAAAAATTAATAACCGTAGCTGGGCTCGCGCAACAGGCGCGACAAGACTGAATGCCCCATTTTTAACAGTTTTTCGTGAGGATATTTTAAACATCTCTTTTTTGTCGTAGCGCATTTTTCCCATTAATGCGATGAAAATGTGAAAATACCGCGAAAACTATCGCTTTCTCTGATATTTTTGACGAGTCAACGGCTGTGGCGCGGATTATACTGGAGGTCAACCAAATGAGATAGTGAAGTGATGACGATATTGAGCTAAACGATGAAGTCTTGAAGCGCGGTCGGGTTTAACTATACCGCGTAATGATAACGGTAATTGTTTTGTGTCTTATCCTTGTTGAACCAATACCACTGTAATATTTTAGGGTTGTGTTGTGAGGAGCAGAAATGCCTTATTAGCTTGCGAATATAGATGGAGTTGCAGCCTAATGATGGGGAGCCTTGCGAGATCTTTATGCAAATTTTGGGCGAGAATTTGTATTTTTGAAGTACGATTTGCCTTTTGGGCCTCTTGAAAAATTGAGTGGGCCGCATAAATTTTGACTGAAACAGAAGTGAAATAACTTGAAACTGCCTTGATCTATGTTCGAAAGCGAACTTTTTGGCTTGATCGCCTCCTCATGCGCTGTTCTATTTTTGCCGCTTTTATACTCTGCCTGCGAATCTTGTGCAATAACTCTGACAACACAAAAGAATATTCGAACATTGCCGCAATTCCTCGATTACCGTTTAAATTACTATTTATTTCCCCGTCGACCTAAACGAAACTCTTGTGCACTTATTTGTATACTCGCTTTTGTGCGTCACTTGTATAGGTTACAGTATGCATTTGTCGCTCAATTTATATCCTGCAGCGAACACATTTGACTACCTTACGTGCTTTGCCACCACGAATGCATTACATTACCTGCGAACTGTTCGGAATAATCTATAAGAGGCGTAGTATATTTACTTCAAATCACCCTCTATAGTAAAATATATTTTTGTTCAACTGGTTCGTGCCTTGCGCTGTGTTTCTTGCGGTGGTTCTTTTATCCGACAGTCTTATTGTTGTTCTTGAGCGATTTTTTGTCGCTTTGCTTCATCTGTGATATGTGTGTACTCTCGCCTCGCGTGTTGTTGAAAGTTTTGCCTCGCACACTTGAGACGCGTTTATTTGATCGGTTTTTTGTGGCTATTGTTTAAAGCAAGTCTGTCTTGTTGAAATTACGGTCGACGCGCCTCGGATTAATACGGGCCCAGCATTGGCGCAGCATGCAAGGCCAAGGGTTGAAAAATTGAGGACACATTCAGAGCTCCGTTGTTATTTGGAATGTGCAATTGTAATTTTTTATATTAATTTGCATTTTTGAGAACATTGTTTAGATTTTAACTTTTCTAGTTCCGATCATCTAAAAATAATTTTTATCGGCCTTCATCATTGATGAAGTCGTAAACGTGGTTGGTAAGGGAAGTTTGTAGAGTTTCCACGGGGCCATCCACAAACTGTTTTAAGACTAATGATGAAAGTAAGAACAACACATTTTTGCACAAGTTGTGATGCATGGGCAAATTTCAATCGCATTGCCCTCAGAGATGCGCAAAGATGAAGCAATACGCTTGCAATTTTATTACACTAAATGAATGAGAGCACCGCGATAACATGAAAGTCGGAGTTACGCTTCGTGCGACCTCCGTCCACTGATACTAAGATCGGGCTCGCAACTTTTAGGAATTGCATGCAATGTGTCCTCCGATAGAGTTGAAGGAGCGATTGGAAAAGAAGCAATTTTATACAGTCGAACTCTGCTGCTGCGAGGGAAAGAACAGTGGAATTGGTTGAATTGTAGCGCCTCTAAAATATGCTCTAATGGTCGAGCGAAATTCATGATGTTTCCACGCATAGATAAAGACATTAACGCAAGAATGAATGCTGGTACTGACGGCAATAATTGGCGTGAATTTTTCAAGCGTTTTCGAGTCGGAACCAATTGCCAATGATACTATAAATATGCAGAGATTGGGCAAACACCAACAAACGATATAAACAAGCAGCACTATAGAAATCGTTTTGAACACTTCCGCGTGTTTAGAGAGCAAATTGTAGCGGACAGAAGTTGTGGAGAACAGACTCGAATGTACAACATTTTTGTGCATGATGAGATAGGTAGATGCGTAACAGAATACAACAGTTCCAGAGACAATAGCGGCGAAAGTGTTCCAGTAAATTGCAAAGTTTCGATGGACATTGCCGCCGACTATGCAAAAATGAATAGTTTCGTCGAAATTGACTCCAATAAATGAAAAAGCCGTGGATATAAAAGCAAAAATGAACATGAAAGCAGCGGCATATATGGCAATTGGAAACCGTTCTTGATCGTTGGACACGTACTGCAGCGGAATACGAACTGCTTTCAGACGGTCGAATGCAATGTAAATTGTCGCTATTTGACTCATTTGAATACCACTTAGAACAATGTAGCCGAAAATGAGACATTCGCGGCGAGTAACATCGCGGTAGTCGATAATTTCAAAAACGACTTGGACAGCCGCTCCTAGAGTCATTCCGATGCCTGCAAATTATACTCTTTCTCTTGCGAGAAAAACTGTATCTTACTAGGTAAGATATATATGCAGAAAGATATATGTGAATCATCACATTGTACACCAGGGCGCGGTGCGGGGTTTAAGATTAATATCTCCAATTTCAATGCATTAGAATTGTACCTAAGGCAACCGTGTATCTAGCGTCTCATAGATGGATGGTAGAAAAGACCTTGGCTTAAAAAATTCCCTGCAAAATGGTGAAGATTGTGAATAATCACCAACAATTTTAACTTCGACCCGCAATATTTCCCCAGTCGTAAAGCTCCCTATCTTAACACCCCTCTGATTATCAACGTTCCTCCAAATCAGCTTTATCTTAACAGCGAACATGGACTTTTTTAATGAATTCTTTCCCAACCTTTGCCCTTTTCACATCGCCCCATAATTGTACGAAATTTTTACCGATTATAAAATCCGCCATTGCCAGCAGGCAAATGAGTATATTGCACAATGTCTTTCGCAGAGAAGCATTTCGAGCGACAAGAAAAATTATGAATCCATTTCCAGTTAAGGCGAGTATTCCCAGTACCATACGGCTAGATATGATTAAAACTTTCTGAGCTAATGGCGTAGTATCGCAAAGAGATATGCTAGAGTTGTTCATAGCAGTTCTGAAGATATATAGTATGATATATGTCCAAATGTGGACAGCTGATAGCGACTGGGTAAGCTCTGAGCGGATATGAGACGGAACGGAAATTGGCAAAGCAATTATTTCAGCGTAGGCGCTAATTATGTTTTAATTCTGAAGAGAACTGATCATTGTGATTGAGCTAATAAGAGCTGATCGTGAAGTTTAAATTTGGAGTAACTCTGTTTTGTCTTTGTGTTACTCTTTATGTTACAATTCCTTTGTATGTCTGTGATAGAATATGTCTTTGTGTTACTCTTTTGTGATGCTTGTAGTTGATTTGCAGTTTTGATATAGTGTGAAATAAGATTTTTTAGCGCGTCTCATTGACTTGTTTCAATGTCTTAGATCTGTGTCGTCCGCTTCAACGAAAGCTCAGAAAGTCAGAGGATAGTTATCTTTCAGAGTTATCCAGAGGATTAACAATGTATGTGCACAAAATATGTATGCGAACAGAATCGTGCACCGAATCAAATTACAAAAGAACCGAAATTAAGATATTGGCGGACTTCTTTCCAAACGATCGTTGTGATAGAGTCGGGTTCGACCGAAACGTGTAGGACCTGACCCGGTCGATCGGCCACATCTATCTCCAAGTTGTAGGTGTGATGCGAGTGGGCGTTCCTGACGACGAGCACGTTCTGCTCGGCCGGAGTCGAGAAGGCCACGCCCTCCAGCTCTTCATCCTCTTCCATCGACAGGCCGATGCGAACCGAACCCGGCCGGATGAACTTGCTGCGAAAAAAGACATTTACACGCATGAACAAACTCATCATTTCTCGATGATTTTTAATGAAAACTAAATTCTTGTCTCAAAAGATTTGGTAGGAACTTTTGCGCATCTTTTGTTTGTTTTTACTTTCAATCTTAGTACATAAAGCTATCAGCTCCACAGCTTCCAAATTTGAGATTAAAAGTTTATCAGTGAAGCGTTTACATTTAACGAATTGCGTTTTTGGTGGATGAAATCTTGTGAGAGATGACATCTTGATTAACCGCGCAAAAGATAATGTGTTGACAAACTAGAAAGAAAAATTCAAGTTTTAAGTGATATTCGTTAGGGATCGTTGAACAGATTTTGAAAATGGCAAAACTGAATTGCTACCATTTTTCAACTAATTTATGAAGATCGTGAGTAGATAAGGAGAGTTTATTCTTGAAATTTACCCTCAAAGCTCGCTTGCCTTGCGTGTCTTTATTTAGGCATTAAATTTCAAGTCGAATATCTAATTGCCACAATTACGACGAGGTCAACATGAATTTTGGTTCATTTTTCACATTTTAATGATAAAACCGTCTATGCATGAAATGAACCGCAAGGGCTCTAATAATATCATGCTTTCTTGAGAAAGGAGTAAATATGAAGGGGGACTTTATTTAGGAGTCATACACGGTAATTGCAAGAGTGGCAGTACCTGAAGTGTCCCATGACGTAGAACATTGGCTGTTTATAAAATTCGCCCTTGGAAGCGTCGATGATGATTGGAGAGTCGGCGAAATTATTCACCCAGTTCGGACCTCCCTTTGTATCCAACGCAATGTTCCAGTCCGTCCAGCCCGTAACCCAGTTATTCAGGTTCTGCAATACAGAGTGCGCTGTGGAGACATTGCCAAAAATACGCTTTAGTTTATTTAAATCAAATTTTTTTTGATTGAAACAACAGGGATAAAATTTGATTGGCAGGTTCTGCAAACTACGAGGTCGGATTTGCCGTTGTTTTGGTAAAACTGCTCCAAAATCGAAAGCATATTATTGTAAATAATTTTTAAATGCAAAGATCAAGAATATGTTGCTAGTTTGAGGAAAATATTGCATATGGCGTGGTATGGAGCTTGCATTCAGCGCATAAAAATTGGTCTAAATAAAAACTATTCGGTTTGCCTACCGATATGATGCTTGCAGCGTATTTATCGGCGTTAGTCCAGTTGCCCAAGACCGGCACGAGTGCCACGCATGCCTGAAATGAGCCAAAATTATCTCGTCAAAAACACAGCGCCGCTTATCGTATAGAATGAGTGATTGAGTAAAAAATTAGGATATGAAGCGTTATATGCATATCTACCCATTTAATTTCATCTTAGAATCTGTGGTCTTAACAAGAAATTATTCGTTTCAAAAATATGTTTGGCTTAAAGCTTCGCTTTTTCAATTTTTTTCCAACTTTCCCAGATTTAAGAAAGAAAATATGGACTGAGAGCACAAGAAAGAGGGCCAAATAAGAGATCGCGTCTCTTCCTGAAGACCGATACAATTAGGAGAACTTGAAAAACCTTGTTTGGTTTTCTATTTGAAAAACCCTGATGGTAGAAGGAATGCCCACTACAATAAGTCCAATTTACTAAATTAAAAGTGGACTATTTCGATCAGATCTATCTTATCCAGTCTCAAATTAGCATTGCAGTAGACTCATTCAAAATACCTCAGTCGCAAGGATGAACTTATCAGGCCACGCCTTGTGTGTCAGAGTGTAAACGCCGACGGGAGCGAACATATCTAAATACCAATGGATGCCAGTACCGGCCGTATATGAGCTGGCCACTGGATCGCTGTAAATCTGCAATAAACAATAAATATGTTTGTTCGTTATCAAGCGTTTGCTAGCAAAAGAGCTCTGAGCGCTGCAACTGAAATTTTGGCCTTTTACGTTCTACAAGTTGCTATAATTCGAAATAATTTTGCTCAGGTAAGTTTTAACGATTGTTTCAATAAGTTGGAATATCCCAACGTCAGAGATACGTTAACGTTGAAATTTAGTAAGTAGCGGGCACATGCAAAGCCACTCGCCAATGCTCGCGTACAATATGGTACTTTCATATTTCGTTGTTTAAAACATCACAGGTTTTGTGAAAATTCCAACTGTTGTACAAGCGTTTTGAATTTTCATGTTGCTCTACTTGCATGAATCAGCAAACGCATCGATCGATAAACCCCACTCTTTCTCGTCCTTTCTTCATAATATCATTACATTTCAAACTCACTGATCTCTGTTTAGTCTTAATTAAATACATTCTTTTCGCCAGAGCTCACTGTTTAAAATTTCAAGCTTATTATCGAGGGAGACATTCGAATATAAGCTCTTGGTTTTCGAGAAACGCTTTGTGGTTGGATCAGGTAAGAGCCTCGAACCATCATCGGTTCATGACCTATTATGCAGTACACTATGAGACCAAATATGGCTCTTTAAAAACTCTATTAAGCAGTCGTTTTTTATCGATTATTTTTGGACATTAGATCTTGCGGACAATCTTTACCGCTTTGGCATAGCTCAATATGGCGGGCCGCTGGTCATCGATTGCGATCAGCGTAATGTCGCGACCGATCGTCGAATTGCGGAGGATGGGACCGAGCGCGTACTTGATGAAGTCGCGCTCTTGCTCGGGAGAGAAATACGTCGACTGCCAGGTAAAGTCGGGATCTTCGGCGGTGACTGGCTGATTCATCACCGATAAACCCCAGAATTTCACTCCATTTCGGTCGTACTCCTCGAGGAACCTGAAATGATTCCTAAGTTTATTTGATATTATTTGGTGTATACGTAGGGCAACATAGGAATGACGAACGAATGGACAAAACTGTAGGAAATTAAAAGAGAAGAGTTAAAATAATATTTATAAGTTTTAAAATATTTAAAACAAATTGAAATTGGATTTTAAAAAGCATATAATCACGCAATATTGAAAATTTTTAACGAAAAGGTCAATCAATAATGACATGATGGATACACGTGGTGGTGACGGCAAGTTCAGATGCGACATTTGGTATGATGTGAAATGAAAACCACTTTGCTTCGCTTTAGCACATATATGACAAATGCGATGTAAAAAGTGAACTGTACTACGCAAACTACTGTTTGACCATGCAGAACTCTTCTGACGAGCTTTAAAAAACTAAATAACCCCTGTCGGCGATGTGTTGCCTGCCCTGGACAATTTATTCACTATTTGGCATTTAAGATGCAAAAATATTCAAGTAACAGAGTTACAGTGGAAATCGTTTATACTGGCAAAAGAGGGAGGCCGCAGATTTTTATCGATAAAGGCGATACTGCTGTGAACGAGTTCCACTGTATTTAATATCAATGATATAATAATATGCATACTGACCGCACGTAGTATCGCGCCAATGCTTGTTCGTAGATTCCGTCAGAGGTGTTTTTTAGACCTCCGCCGCCTTTCATGTGTCCGGACGTTTTCATCCAGCCGGGAGCCGACCAAGCAACGCCAAATAGCTTCAAATCGCCGCCTGTCAGCTTTACAGCACGCTTAATATACGGAATCTGAAATGACGATAAAATTAATACAACTCTCTAATATTATTTGTATAAACAGTGCTCCTAGTAATACATGAATGAGTATATTATATTTTAACTATTGTTACACATATGTCATGCCACGTCTGTAAGGTCATTACTCGTGATCGAAGCATTTCCCGTTTGATCTAGGCGTACGATAATACTGTCGTACGAAAGCGATACTTCCCATTCGGCTGGAATTCGACCAGACACGCAACACGCACATGTGTTGATTTACTACAATATGCTGTGCATGTGAGAGAGCAACCTAGCCGGATGGAGCGTATCGTTTATGTACCACTACTGTACCTTAAACTGAAAATCATCTGGCGCCAGCGCGAAATGCTCGAGCGTAAAATCGCCATCCACATCGTCATAGGAGTATTCACGTGTGGAAAAGTCCGTACTCGCCATCGTAACACGTCCAATACTGTATTGGATGCCTGAATAGGAGGGATGGTTAGTGACCATTCATAAATTACCATCAATTCTTGTTATAGGTATTGATTTAGTAAAAATTAAAATATAAAACATTTGCTTTTGTATGGATTTGCTCATTATCATTGCAATTTATCGGAAAATGCAGAAATACAACTTTTTATTGTGTGTGGGACGTAAAAATGTGTACAGTTCCATGTAATACAGTTTTCGCGACTGTCGCATCTGAAGTTGCCACTTGTGGCGTACGTTCCAGATTAAGTGATTCTTTTTTTGTTTCACCCCGTGCGTGCTGGATAATCGGTCAATAGCTGTAGCGTCAACTCTAACGCTTGAATATGGGAATGCGTTCTTTCATCCCCAAGCGAGGGCTCATATCACCAGATTCCAACTACCGAAAGGGGAAATATGGCATAGTCGCACCAAGATCCACAAAATTTGACCCAACAGCACCATGAATTACATCTGCGCTCACTTCGGCAGAAAAGTAACTTTAAGAACTTCAGATTTTAAAATGGGGAAATAAAAACCATTTTGGCCGTAGTAGGCTTGCATGATTTGTTCCTGAGTTTCTTTGTCGAGTGAAGCAATGTTGATGCCCGCGGCGTCGGTGAATGCGCCACCAAATCCAATCATGGTCTGCATGCGATTTTTCGGAGTGATACGCACTCGTTTTTTTGGCTTCACACCTGTGAGAACAGCAGTTATAGGTCTTTTTTTTGGGAAATAGTGAAGGTTAATCATACTGAAATGTCGAGTGTACTCTTTGAAAAATTTTCATAAAACTTGTAATTACAATTGCAGCAACAATGTGGTGGTTGGTCAGAAGTGACGAGCGCGGGAGAATTCGTCACATTCGCGTCACAATCGATCAACAGCCGCACATTCTCACTAGCCATTATCGCAGTTTAGGAAACACACTCGAAGTGCACTGCGCTCATCGAGCGCAGCTAATATTACGCGGATCCTAATACGCAAGTAATAGTAAATGCCATCGAAATGAGTTTGCTATTCTGGAAGGAACATTTCGCAATATATTCAGGATAGTGCAACGCCTTAGGATAAATTGGGGACATAATTAGTCTAGAATCTTCTAAACGTCTCTGTAAGGATTGCAGCGTTGTTATAAGGGATGGTCAATAGTAAAAATTAATGACGCGCAGACGCCTCTCAAAAATATGGGACTATTGCTATATTCTGAGCGGTATCTGAACTGAAAGGAAAGCAAGTTGAAAACGCTCATACGATTTCACTGTCAATAGAAAAAGCGAAAAATCCTGATAGGTTCCTGAGTGAAAGGAGGAGCAAAATACCGAACTGTTTCGCGCAAATGCGAAACGATTTGTTAAAGAAAATGTCTACCTTCGCCAGAGAACAGATTCTTTTTCGCCGTTGTCCAACTGATTGTTGACTTCTCGAAGCGCTTGCCTGACTTAGAAGACACGTAGACGGCGGCCGCATCGTCATCGATCGTC
>NIUQ01001544.1:0-29213 GCA_002796945.1 Plectus sambesii
GACATTCGACGCTGCAGATTCATCGGTGTCCTGGATATGGCTGGCTTCGAGATTCTCTCGGTGCGCGCGCGGCTGAAACAAAATACCCCCAACACGTGCTTAGACTTGCTTTAGATCAACAGCTTTGAACAGCTGTGCATCAATTTTACGAACGAGCGCCTTCAGCAGTTCTTCAACCACTTCATGTTCATCAGAGAGCAGAGCGAGTATGATGCCGAGCAGATTCAGTGGGACTATATCGACTTCGGCCTCGACCTGCAGCCAGCCATCGACCTCATTGAAAAAGTGCACACAATTTTAGTCGTTAGTATTGCACGCACCAATTTCAGCCACTGGGATTGCTGTCTTTGCTCGAAGAAGAGTGCGTAGTGCCAAAAGGGAGCGATTTGTCGTTAGCAGAGAAGTTGTGCCAAGCGCATCTGGGCAAATCGGCGCCATTCGGCAAACCGCGTCCGTCACAAAAGTCGCGCGGCGTGGCGCACTTTTCCATTGCACATTACGCGGGCGTAGTCAGCTACAACATTGACGGCTGGCTCGACAAGAATCGCGATCCTCTCAGCGAAAGCCTGCTCGAAATGCTCGCTGGTAGCACTCATCCGCTCATGCAACAAATTTTCAAAATTGATCGTAAGCTATTTAATTTTATTTTTCACCTCTTTTTCAGCGCATCATGACAAAATTCAATGGCAATATTCAAAATTTTTTTAAATTATTGCAAACACGGTGAAAGTGTAAGATTTCAGTTGTTTTACAAATTTATGATCAATACTTGCAATTCTGCATTTCTACAAATTGCAATAATTTTTTAAAACAGGCTTTCGGTTGGCGCGCGGCATATCATCAAATCAAAAATAATCAAAAATAATTAATGAGGGCTTTCAGCGCAAACTGCGGCGCTTGGACGACGACGCCGGCAGTCGCTTGCATCTCTGACCGTCTCCAGTGTCTATAAGGTCTGCTGAAATCATGTCCATCGTGAAACATCATAGGCATTGCAGGATCAGTTGGGTAACTTGCTCAGCACGCTCAATTCAACAAATCCACATTTCATTCGCTGCATCGTGCCAAACTACGAGCGTATGCCGGGCTTGATTGACGGCCCTCTAGTGCTGCAGCAGCTTCGGTGAGCTGTCATAAACGTTGGCAACAACACATCGGCGAGCGCTTTGTTTTTTAGGTGCAACGGCGTGCTCGAAGGGATAAGAATATGCCGCCGCGGCTATCCTAATCGCCTGCTATTCGAAGAGTTCGTCAACCGCTATCGTATACTGCACCCGAAAAGCACCGATGGATGCTCAAACGACTGGAAGCGTGCCGCTGAACAGCTCTGTGAGGCCATCGGCCTCGTCCCTCACACGCAATACCAACTCGGCGTGACAAAAGTCTTTTGTCGCGTCGGTCTGATCGGGCAGCTCGAGTCGATGCGCAATGAAAAGCTGTCAAAACTGGTGTGCGGTTTGCAAGCGCGTATTCGATGGTATTTCGAGCAAATTGAGCTGGATAACAGATACGCAGAATGGTGTGTTGATTTTGTATAAGATGCGAGATGGAATGACACTAGCTTATAGGGAGGCGCTGCTGTTGATACAGAAAGCGGTTCGTCACCACGTAGTGGTGAGAAAGTGGCCGTGGTACCGACTGATGCAACTGGTAGCGCCGATGGTTCCGAAGGAGCGCGAGAAAGTGATGATCGAAGATCTGACTGTCGAACGAGACGCGCTCAAAGAGGTTTCTCCTTTGATTCCCTTTACCCTGACATATCGTCGTGTTTAGCTCGTTGGTCGACTGGAGGGAGAAAATGCTGATCTGATAAACAAGGTCCGCTCTCTGGAGAAACGTGTATCCGAGGTGAGCGCTATTGGATCTTTTGACAAGGTGACAGTTTTCTGCAGATGTTGGACGTAAACAGACGTCAAGACTGTGAGATTGAGACAATGCGTGAGGAAATGCAAAAGCAGGAGGATCTACTCGCCACTCTGCAGCACAATTTAAGCGAACAGGAGCACAAGCTGATGGCAAGCTTTTATATATTTAGCTTTACTCCAAGTGAACGACTACTAACACCTATAACATCGTAATCTTCTCTCGCCTCGTTATCATTTTAGAATGATTTTGCTAACAAGTGCTCTGCAATTGGAGTCATTATTTTAGGATTGTCTACATATTCGTGTAATAATTGTTTAATATGCAAATTATGTGCAATATTAATTAACTCTCAAAGACAACAACGAGGTGCTAAAAGTATGCGGTGTTCGTCTTTCAATTGATGTGTTGACACTGTTTTTGATTCATTCAATAATGACAATTCTTCAGAATCTTCATTCGACTTTAAGCGAAGAGCAATCGCGTATACAAGAGCTGCGTGACGGCAACGCCCTCCTCGAAAAAGACATGGAATCCGTAATCCTTATTTTCAACTTGTCGTTAATCATTATTGAACGATTTTTTCTGCAGATGAAGCAAAGTCTGCAAAAGGAGAGAGGTGCCAGAGAGCAAATGGAGCTGAATCAAAAACTGGCTCATGTACAACTAAAGGAAATGGAAGAAGCACTTACTGAGACGGAATCCGTCAAAATATCGCTAGAGTCACAGCTCGAAATGTGCGTTACTACTTTGCGGATTGCAGCAGTGCGCAAGAAAATTTTTTCAGGCGCGAAAAAGAAAATGAAGAGCTGAAGGCGAGAGTGAACCAACAGCTGGAAACTATTAAGAGCATGCAGTCGCAAATCTTCGATCAAAGCGTACGAAACTAAGATAACGATTCAAATATGATAAAGTGTTTTTCAGAGCCGAGTATCTGCTGCCGAGTCGCAACTTCACGCCGAGCGCATGGCCAAAAAGAAAGCCGAAAACGAGAAGCTAATTACTGACGAAGTCATCGCTGACCTGCAAAAGAGTCTTGATCATGCGGAAAAGAAGGCTGCATTGCTGGTCTCTTTTAGGCTCGCTTGCGGCACGAGGAAATGAACTTTATTTTTCAGAAAGAAAAGTGGCGCGTAAAAGATGTTGAAGTTGGAAAACTTAACAAGAAGCTGACCGACTCTACTGATCAGCTAGATTTTTGTGTGTCTGACATGAAAAAACGTCATGCGGCCACGCACAAAGTGTTGCAAGATCAGCTCGAAGAGTACCGCCGGAAATCTTTGAAGTAAACAGAAACTTTAAAAAGTGTATTTAGCTTTCTTTAATTTTAGGCTGGAGTCAGAAAACAAACAGTTGAAGGCAAAGGTCGAAGTATCTTTGAACTCGTTCGAACGCGAGTCGTCGATTGATTCCGACTACGGTATCGAAATTTCATACTTACACTTTCTTTCAATCGTGCTAAATTGTGCTACAGGTAGCGGCGCAAGAATACTCAGTCGGCGACATACAACTCAAAACTCGCACAGTTCGATGCGGCGATCGCAAACGCATCTGGACTCGTTGAGCTTCCACGCGAAGGTGCGCGAGGAGATATCGACGCTGACGCAGCGATTCACGAAGAGCGGATCGAGCAACGACATGCAGAATCGTCGTTTGGACGAACTCGAAAGAGAGCTGCGGTCCGTGCAGACCGACAAACGATTGCTCACTCGCGAAATCGACGTATACAAGCGAACGATTCATGATGAAACACTGGTAAATTTGGCTTTTGCTACTGTCTCAGGCAACACTCGAATGTATAGGAAAAAGAAGCCCTCTCGAAGCAAGTGAAAGGCCTGGTCGTCGACGTCAACCAACTCAACAAAGCGCTCATGAAGGAAGAGGAACACTCGATCGATTTGGAGCGCAAACTGCGCAAAACTCAAAACGATGTCACGCACTATAAAGCAAAATATGAAGACACGCTCGTCGAAAAAGATAACGAAGTCAATCTCGAACGGTCAGTGTGGTCGATTTCAATAAAAGTTGTATCATTTTAATGAGATTTCTTTTTTAAGAAAGCGAATGCAACAGAAACTCGACGAAGTGGTACATGAACATCAGCTGAAGAGCAATCAGATTGCTATAGTGCACAAGACCAAAGACGAGTTGCAAACAGAGTTGGTTGAAACCCAAGCCGAACTGGACCGCGCCTACGCATCGATCGCGCAACTGGAAAAACTGCACGATTCTCAGGTTTGAATGAGTTCAATTTGTTTTTTAGAGAGAACTGTGAAACTGCTTTGAGGATATTGTTTTAGCTGCGCATAACTGCGAATCATTCGAATGTGCATTATTTCTACTTTAATAAGGATATTTTGTTGAATTAGTTTGGCAGAAGTGCTCATTTTAATGTGAAAATAGTATTTATTGTGATTAACTAGTCTCTAAACATCAGTGTCATACGTAGCTAGTAGCAATCTGCGGTACGCTCTCTAAAGATCATCAAATAAGTAGTTTGAAAACTTTGTTGCAGGGAAAAGTGGCTGACACCTGGGGAACACAGTACAAAATGGCTTCGGGCGAACTCGAGGCGCTGCGAGAGGAGAACAACAACCTACGAACGAGACTTCGTCGGCAGCAACGAGAGCTTGACACTTTACGAGGTTTGCGAATCGTTCTGCCACTGAATAAATAATCTGACTGCTTCTTTAAAGAAACGTCGACGCCAGATAACGAAGCGAATATGCTTGAAGGCGAGATTCAGCGACTTCGCGACGAGCTTATGTCATCTTCTACGATCAGTCAGGAAGATGGAGTGTCGCCTTCAAACAGCAGCTCATCGGTAAAATTATGCAATTCTGCATAACAGCTAATGACGTTAATCGACTTGACATAAGTTAAGCAGCCAATCAAAAACGCGGTTCTTACGGATACAACAATTTGAGTGCATTTAAAACAATTTATCATGATAGCAATATTGCCACATTAAATCTTACTCACGCCTATCTTGATAAGTATGAAGAATTAGCATAAACCAGAAAGTTAACCTGACATTAAAAAATCGGTCAATAGCTGTAACGCAAATATGTGACGTGTTCATTCCAACTTATAAGAAATTGCAGGTGCATACAAGACGGAGTTCAATTTACGGGAATCGTTACGAAGACTGAGCGAACTTTGCTACAGCGATCGAAAATATATTATTTTTGCGCAGTTGTGACTGGTCACATCGAGTCGTGTAACTGCGTTTGCGATGCGAAGATGTGGAATGACTGCTGGTGGTTGTCCTTATCTGCTGCGAATCTCATTGAGATTTCGTTAAACTGTATTGCTGTGCGACTCAATTCGATGCATGATCGTAGCATAGATGTCAACAGGTGCTACAACGACAAATAAATACTACAATTGTTGCAAATCTGTCCACGTCGAAAGCACACAACGGACGATTAGGGGAGTGGAGAGAAAAAGTTGCAACACATAGTCAACGACATATGTCAGTTATTCTACAAGCTTATGATACTTTCTTTTTCTTTCGTTACCACTTGTGTTGCATTCTGGTAAGAATCTGAGCGGTCTTTCAGAGCCAGAGAGAGAAAGCAAACTCGAGAAAACACTGCCATCGTCAACAGGTCGCTCACCAAAATTTTAGTGAATAGCGCCTGGCCTATTGTTGCATATAGGTGAAGTTACAGCTGATCCTGTCACCTTAATGGCTCTGATTGTTTCCATCATAGTCACAAGCCAAACATCCTCGCCACCGTGAAGGCGAATCACTAATTCTCTTTCCTTTCTTCAACCATTTTTATTACATGCACCACTTGGAGGACGGAGCGTTAAGAATCGTCACTTCTTCCGTTCTTGGTTGGTCATTGCCAAAAATTACAAAAAAATTTGACAAACATTTCATGAACGTAACATTTTCACGAAAGACGTATTTAATTGTGGAATGCATTACTCAAGCTCAACGCAAGACATCCAGCGTGGTCAAATTTATCGGGAGAAATGCAAATGAAAGGCAACTTGCACATGATGCCGCGCATGCAAGAGCGCGCCTGATGACAAGCAAAGTTGCGTATGCTGATCTGTTTATCGTCGAAGCTATCCTCTTACCAACTTTTTGGTGCTGACATGTGAACTTCAGGCAGTTTACATTGAGCTAATAAAAAAGCACGAACGTAGCTGTATCGAACAACATTGTATGACGTTGGTCGTATGATTCGTCATCTACGCAAATTGAGTGTAGCCGTATTTGCCAGCTTACAAATTTCACGGCTTTAACAACCCAATTATCTAATTTGTTAAGGTTCAGACGAAATGTTGATCAATTGTGCTTTTGCAAGTAACGAAAACTTCGCTTCGCCAGAAATGTAAGATTACACGAAAGTTTTATGAAAGCTACTTTTCCTTTGTTACATTGTAGTTCCGTAGCCCAAACTGCCAATAACGAGAATGCGTCTTGAATATGAAATGTCCCTGTTTTCTCAGAAGCATCTACACTGATTCCACTGATAACGATTTTGTGAGTGACTTTGTTCATGTATTGTAGATCGAATTAAACCATTCTTCAAACGTGTTCGCTGACCAGTTCCGACTGATTTTCAATCCTGCAACCATTAGAAACGCTGCTAACCGTTCGGAAAATTTTCTAACACGTAATATTATACTGCACTTTGACATGAAA
The DNA here is from genome assembly GCA_002796945.1 of Plectus sambesii. Lineage (NCBI taxonomy): Eukaryota > Metazoa > Nematoda > Chromadorea > Plectida > Plectidae > Plectus > Plectus sambesii. The sequence continues at coordinate 6,527 of NIUQ01001544.1, forward strand.
TGCAGCATTATACTTTATCCAGTAAAAGGTATTTCAGATCAAAAGTCTTCAGGTAAGAAGCATGGACTGCATGGAGTAACATATGCATTTACTCTCAAAATTATGCGACTACTTTTTCCGTCTCGATAAATTGGAACTTCTGCCTTTTAATTAAATAGTACAATCTTTCAAATGTTATGACTATTTTCAGCCAAAGACAAGATGAATTGTTCCCGCAACCATCGGCAAGTGATGACTACGACAATCAAGTATTTCTTATGGAGGAAAAGCAACCGCATCGCATCATCGAGAAATATCGACGGATCATAGCTATATTCGGCATTGGCTTAATTTTCGCGTTTACAATAATCTTCTTAGCCGTAGCCATCCTTTCCAAAAATAATAGTAAGTATTTTTGATATATTTTAAATGTCTAGCTCAAATAACCTCTGCAAGAAACCGTACCATGCTAATCAAGGTCAATACAGTAGTTATCTTTTTTGTCTCCGTTCATTTAGGTTGAGGTGAATATTCAGCTAATATGCAAGAGGCTCTTCAGATCCTGAAAATTTTTAATTAACGCTATTGAGAGTTTTACAGAAACAAGTGCGATTTTTAGACGCCAGGGAAGTTTAAGACCAATTACGAAACTTCACCAATAAAAGCAATACAGTTTTTTATACTGGTAAACGGGGCAGACAGATTTTTAACAGTGCACGCGATTACCGATATAAGGAAAACTTGCATATATCGATCCATGACCAATGTAGGAAGCAAACCGTACTTTAGCATTGTTACGAGCCAAGAAGCTTGGCCAAGACCGTGTTAATGAGTGAAGTCAGTGTATACAGTACAACTGTTGCGTGTGTCGTGGTGTTTTAACGACACAAGAGTATACTGTGTTGGTGGTTCAGTGGATTTCGTTATATTTTATTCAAACGTTACAATTCTTAACACAATTTTCACACTAATATTCGCACACAGTCTTCGAGACAGCTCGTTTCAAATCTACTCTCCTCTCCGCGTTCTCTCCCAGTTGCGCCATGTTTACATTCCGTTTGATATCACACGCCCGACGCCGACTAGGTTTTTCATCAATGTTTCGACTAACACTATGAATCGCGGAAGATCGCGACAGCGTGTCCGAGCCCTTGAGACCACGATAACTAACGGTGACACCACTTAGGGAAGAAGTTTGTGGCTAAGAGCGAAGAGAATAAAAAAATTTCTATCAACAATTTGTACAGTTATAAAATACAGCTGTTAGATGGAACAAAGCATCATTAATGTCAACCTTCTCTCTCTACGCTTGCAAAAGTGGCAACGGACAACGCTATGTTTTCCATTATATTTACGAGTGATTCTGTATTTACGCGGTGCATGGCACAGAGCAGCACGAATGCCCGATTTAGGCGAAAATTTCATGGTAAAAGATTGCCGTGAATTGCACCAGAAATACAGCGACCTGCTAAGCGGAGTGTACTTGCTCAGTCCGCCTGGCATACCAGCTTTCAGCGCCTACTGCGATATGGAGACCGATGGCGGTGGCTGGACCGTATTTCAGAGGTACTCTTTTAACTATTCTTTTAACATTTGACAAGTGCCTCTACTTATGCTGTAAATTCAGATTTTGTGTTAATTTTGAATAACGTTTTTGAAATCAAACAAGCGTTCGGCGCCAATTTCGTTTCATAAACCTTTATTTTTTATAGTGCTTCAAAACGAGCTGTATGATTGAAATAATACTCAAAACTGATAAAATATACTTTGGGTTTGACACTTCGCTTCCCCCCTCAGGCATTGAATAATTTTTCATTAACACATCCCTTGATTTAGACGCATGAATGAAGACCTTTTGTTCCACAATAAAACTTGGTATGAGTATAAAGTTGGATTCAACAATGGATTGGAGAACAATTTATGGCTTGGGAATGATATTATTCACGTTCTGACTACTAAAGATTCGAATGTAGAGCTAAGAATTGACATTTGGGGCGATCGAAAACCACAAAACTACAACCCGAATGGATACTGGTGGCAAAAGTTTACTAATTTCTTTGTGAGTTATGCACAACTCTATAATATTGTAAATTAAACCCTATGTTCATCTTTTCACTCATGCATAGCTTTAGCCTTTTGAGAGCGTTCGATCTTTATGAGATTGAAATAGGAGACTCTTGTACTACTTAAATTTCTTAAATATTAGTATTCAAACAGTCAATCTATGAAATACTGTCACTATTTATAAATTTTTGACACAAGTGCAGGATTGAATACAAAATTTTAATTTGTCTTTTCCCTCCTTTTGGTTCATTCTTCTTTTTCATTAAAAACTTACCATCTTAAAAACCAACTGATTATTGCTAAAATTTGAAAACCGATGAACTTTAAATATTTTAAATATTTGATCGGGAAATATAAGGATATTTCGGCCTAAATAAATTATGAGAAGATGTAGGATATTGGGAAAGTTTTTAATTGTATTGAATACGGTCAGCTGAAAATTTCTTATTTAATTTACAGTACGTTTGCGTTGCAGATTATGTATCACTTTCTTTATCGTCCTTAGAGCATTACGATATTTTGCTGAAATAGAAGTAAGCTACTTTAACTTTTGTGAGGTGAAAGTTATCGAACAAGCGAAAAGACATTCTGCTGAAAAGGCAGATTGATGATTAAAATGTGAAATGCTAGCTTTTGATATCGATAAACAGTAAGGAAAACCTGCCTTGATCGATTCATGAAACACTTTTATGACCATTATTCGATCGTTCTCTGTTCTCTGCAATGTTATTTATTTATATAATAGTTTTATAGATCGACGATGAAGCACATTTTTACACTTTACATTTATCTTCTTCACCCACAGGCAATGCAACGGTTCTGTCAGGACATGGCATTTCTTATTCAAATGGTTTGCCGTTTTCAACAGTTGATGTGATCAACAACGGCAGACCTGATTGCTTTTCTAAATACCAAAGAGGGTAATTTTGCAACTCTCCTCACATTCTATAGCGTGGGGAAATTTTCAGCGGATGGTGGATGAACGGTCATTGCGCTGCTGCTGCTTTGAATGGCAAATCTTATGTGCCTCCATCTTGGGACCTCGGATACGGATTTTGGTGGAACATTGGTTCCATTACTATATTTCCGAAACAGTCTCGTATGATGCTTCGAAGTCTAGCGTTGTAAACATTTTTAATCAATCTTCTTCATATGTGATTCGAGGGATAATTTGGAATAACTACCTCTTTCTCGAACTCGCTGTCATTACTAAGAGAAATGTTGCGGGTTCCCGAGAATATTTTTTGCTAGAAACAAGATGTGTCATTAAGTAATGGTAGGATTACTTTTTGGAAAACTTTGTAGAAAATCACTGAAAGAAGTGATATTTAACGCAGATAAACTACAGACATTATCAACTTTTTGAAACAATTTCGTCAACTTATCTAATGTTGGTTTTCGAGATACGGCCAAGCAAAAGCAAGGTATTGTTCGGAAGCTAATAGCCGCGGTCTGAGTAGAGCACGGTATTAAATAAAGTGTCATCACAAATGATAATGAATTGGCTTTGTTTAAAGGTGACAACTATGGGAGACGAATAGGGTACATGTTGGGGTTTTATTATTGCATTCATAAAAAAACCTCCCAATATTGTGTGGATACAATAACATTATTCGGTGCATGTTACAAAAGTATGCATCCGTCCTAAAGTGATGTAATTATGGCTTGCATGCTGTTCTATTACTCCAATTATTTTGAACAGCTTTTATTACTTGTGCACTGCAATCACTTTGTGTTGTTGATAAAATTGCATGCATAAAGTATCACGTCTTGTTTTAAATTCAAGCTGACTAATGTTAAGTGCCTACATGAATATTATTGTTTAAAAGTCCAAGAAGACCTGTGCCAAAAAGGGAATAGAAATGGTTGAAGTACATGTCAACATCGCTATTATGCCCGTTCAAAATTATCACATGTGACCAGCTGTTTGAAGTCACACGCATAATAGTACCTTCAAATTGACGCACTTTGCCTCTATGCGCTCTCACTAAACAATCAGTTTGCGACATTAGCAGCAGTGCTGCCAACAGCAGCGACTTAATATAAATTGGCTTGAAGTTAACAGCTCTCATTTCTGGGAACTGCGCGCCAGTTAATTGCATAACTGTTCACAATGTCGCTTACAACGTTAATTATCGGCCTCTCTGTCCTTTTCCACACTTCCACAGCAAATGAGTGCCCTCGTAAGTGGATACAGTCACCTACCAATCATGATAAATGCTATTTGGTTGTATCGGAAAAGAAAATTTGGTTCAATGCCGAAGATTACTGTACCAACGCCTTTGCTGGAGCACATCTCGCGTCAATCTGCTCAGCCTTTGAAAATGCAAACATTATGGGTGAGTGAAATAAAAATAGGCATAATTACAAGAGCAGGCGCGCATTGTTGCTATTTGTAGGTATCCCTTCGTTTAAGTCGATACCATAGTGTTTCAAAAATAATAAAGACTAGAAACTATGATTTAGTTAAAAAACGTTTTTAATTCATGATAAGTGCTTTAATATTTAATATTTTTGAATTTTTGAACATCCCTATACAGCTGATGTAGCGAAAATGTTTTTGGTAGCGGTAAATTCATGAATCTGATAGCGTCAATCTCTGGTCTATTAACTGCCCAGTACTTGAGTACTGCAACTCTTAGCAATTAAATTCATCAAGAAAACATTTCGCCATTAAGACGCCTCATCGCCGATACCGTTTTTTGGCGACAAACATGGAATTGTTATGGGATATTGAACGTTACGTAATGTTGACTCTGATAGATATGTATATGAAAAGATGAATGCTGAAAGCTTAACTGTCCATATTGGATGCAATGCCCTGCTGAAATATACTGTTTAGCGATTGTTGCTTCTGCGAAAGCCACTCCCCTGACTGGACCAATATGGATTGGATTAGACGATATTGAAAATCCAGGAAATTTTCAATGGACTGATGGAAGTAATTGTATTTATAGAAACTGGCAGCCAGGTTAGTTTGAAAACAACCAACAATACCTCATGTCGCATAAATGAGAGTTCTTTATTGCAAACGACGAATGTTATAATGCATCTTTTGTTAATTCACAGCAGGAGTGCCAAAAACTGGAGTCAGATTGACATAACCAAATTCTAAAATATTCGAAATAGTACAGAGATTTGCAGTTTATCCATATCTTTTCCGAAAATTCTTGATCTACCAAAACTCCAAAACTCTTGAATACTGTCGCGATTAACCAATCCCTGCAAGGCATAAATATCATAGGATTTAAATTTTTTGAAAAATAATGCATTCTATTTTAGGAGAGCCAAGTACGAATTCTACGACTCTGTGCGCTTCAATGTTGGCCACTGGAAATGGAAAGTGGTTAATGGGAAACTGCGCCGCGGAACAGTACTTTGTTTGTGAAATGGTTGCAAGTTCGTCTACACCTGCATTTACAACTATGAGTACATCAACCAAGAGTTCTACAACACGTACAACAACATATCGGTATACAACAATGTCGACGACCACAAAAATTACTACCACGTCGACGACTGCAAAAATGTCAACTTCACAGACGCCATCAGGTCTGATTTGCATCCACACAATCGCTTTATTGCGCTGATAATGAGGACACATCCCTGAGCCATGCGATTAGGGATGTATCTCGGAACGATTTGATGAAATGGCGAGGCTAAGCAGGCCTTAAGAAATTCTTCCAGAAAGTTAGTAAATAAAGCAAAAAGAGAGATTCGATTCCCTTTGCCTTTGTCGCCCTGACTCTAGTAGGTTATTCCTCATTAAATATACTTCAACGTTTCTGGCTAAGTCTCTAATTAAGGGATAGAATAGTTGTATCGCATAAAGTATGATCGGCTATGCTAGAATTTTTTGTCGAAAATTCAGACAATAAATTTATAGCAAAAGATTGCCGTGAATTGCACCAGAGAGACAGCAAGCTTCCAAGCGGAGTTTACACGCTTAATCCACCGGGTATACCAGCTTTCAGCGCATACTGCGATATGACGACCGATGGCGGTGGCTGGACCGTGTTTCAAAGGTGCTTATTTAAATCGCTCCATTAATATTTTATGTGTGCCTCTATTTTGCAGTAACAGCAGTATCCATCATTGATTTTAAATAAAGTTTATGAATTTTCATAAGAATGCGGCGGGAATTACCGGAGTTTCTCGAAAATATGCCCCCCGGGCGTATTTTCGAAAGTCTTCTCGAAAATACCCCCCGGGCTTATTTAACGGTCAAAAATTTTTTCGTCCGCGTCAAAAAACATACCACTTTTGCTGCCTTTTCTCGAAAATAAGCCCGGGGCGTACCTAAATACGCATGTTATATCATAGTACGACACGATTTCGCAATAAAATTATCGCGAAACACGCGCTGAAAAATCGAAATTGGTTGCGTATATCTGCTCTACTTATTATTGAGTGCATTAGGTTTACTTTTTGGACAGTATGTTCATAAATTATGTGTAAATGCTATTTTTATCAATTGGAAGGCAAAACACCGCGATTACTGCATTTCTCTAAAATATGCCCCGGGCGTATTTTAGAGGAAAATGTTGAGGCTCGAAAATGCTATTTCTCGTAAATAAGCCCGGGGCTTATTTTCTAGAAACTCCGGTACGCCTCTTGTGCATATATGTTTTTTCATTTTATCTGAAAATGAGCTCTTTGATTCTAATTTTTCTAAAATTGATGATTTTTTGCTACTTATGTCACCACACTTGCCCCTCAAGAGTAATATTATTGTAAAAAACATCATTTAGACGCATCAATGGTGACCTTTCTTTCTATGATAAATTTTGGTATCAATACAAAGTCGGATTCAACAATGGATTGGAGAACAATTTGTGGCTCGGAAACGATATTATTCACGTTCTCACTACCAAAGATCCTAATGTCGAGCTGCGAATTGATCTTTGGGGCGATAGAACGCCAGGTTCATCCAATCCAAATGGATACTGGTGGGAAAAGCGTACTAATTTCTTTGTAAGTTATGCACTGCTTTTAGAATACAGTAGATTTGAAAAATATGTTTCTCTTCATGCATGCATAGCTTTCAATATTATAAGATAATAGAAATATCTGTTCTGAAAGATTCTTAAAATATTTAAAGATAAACTTTTACCTGTTATCTGTTCCCTGCAATGTCAGCAATATACAATATTCTTATAGATCGATGATGAAGCACATTTCTACATACTGCACTTATCTTCTTCATACACTGGCAATGCATCGACGTCGATAGGAGAGGGAATTATTTGGTCTAATGGTTTAAAATTTTCGACATATGATGCGAATCACGGTGCCGACTCTGACTGCATTTATCCACGCCAATTAGGGTAATAATGCAGCTTTCCTAATATTCCTTAAAATGATGATATTTTAGCGGATGGTGGTTGGCTGGTTGCTCTCAATCTGCTCTGAATGGCAAATATGTGCCGTTGAGTTGGGGCAATGGATATGGTTTTTTCTGGTACATGGGTTCCAAAGGCTGGATTAGTCCGGTGCAATCTCGTATGATGCTTCGGAGTGTGGTGTAATAAAGAATTCAACTTTTTTGTACATGTGAAACAAGGGATGGTTCACGATAACTACCTCTTTTTCAAACTCGCTGTCAGTATGTGGAGAAATTTTTGCGGATTTAAAGCATGGTGTTTATTATGTAAAGATATGGTATCTTTGGAATAACTCTCGAAAATGCACTAAGCAAGCTCAAATTTGACGCTGATAATCAACTGACATAAAAAACTGTTTAAATAAACCTTTTATTGAAGTTACTGATGGCATTATCAAGCAAATGCAAGAAATCGTCTAAAAGAAAGTTGCCGCGGCTTGCATATAGTGTATGGTATTACACAAAGCAAATCCTATCACAGTTTCCTTGATAAATATTTTGAAAACAATATAATCCACTATCCTAAAGAATTATTAAAAAACTGGCTCCCAGCAATTCAGCAATGAAAGAAGGAGCACAAATTATCGAATTTCAAGTTTAAAATACCTGCAAATGGCCATTTCGCTTAATTTATTTTGTGTTTGTGATTGATTTACGAGTCTGACTGTAATTTTCATAAGCCGGTTTTCATTGTATTAGAGCATTGTCAGTAGCTCTAGTCAGTTATTAATTGGCCAGTGCAATAGCTTACAAAACGAATATCATACGATAAAAGGCACTGTTAACGAAATACACGTTAATGACTATAAGAATGCGCATTGTGGCGTGTAAGATTCCTCTATTTTAGCTATTAAAATTTCATTGTACGTTAATAAAATATCCTCTCAGTGAATGGTCCGGTCAAAATATGTATGGTCAAAATATGACTGGTCAGTGAACTGCCCGAGTTGGTGAACTGTCAAGGTCGGAACTGTCAAGGTCGATAAACTGTCTGTCGTGACGAAATTGTCATTGTTTGCAGTTTTCTCCATTCTTTCAGCTTTATTCTATCAGGTACTGATATAACAGAAACAACTACATAATATGGTGGTTCATAAGGAGAGTAAGACAGCTTGGGTGAGCCGACTTTCTCCCCCCCTCAAGATATAACAAGCGAGTCGTTTAAACTGTGCGTGAACTCTTTTTATATAGTCGCTCCTCAGCACGTGAGTTTCGCTGAGTTTAATGATAGCGGTCTAAGATAAGTACAACAGTGGTTCGCGGAGTGCGGTCAGCTGGCATTGGGTCACCGTCTTTTAGCATCGTATTTTTGTGCCGCCTAGTGGCGTGGGGATAAAAAGCGTTAAAGCATCCGGGCAACCATCAATTGCTAACTGTCAGTTACTTGCCTTCGCGACAGTTGGGCAGCGCTGATTCGTCCCGTCGATAAGACTTCTAGCAGATTCGTGGCAAAGCAACTCATCGAGTCGGCGGTCGAGCTGTTTGTGACAGACGCCGAGGTACCTCGCGAACAAGCGCTAAGCTGTAGCTTTAATGTATGTAATTAATTGAAGTGAGAAAAGTGAAGTTTCAGATGACGCTGCTTGCGCTGCTTTACTTGTTCATCTGCTCGCTGTTTCTTCTCAACGATTCCTTTCAGGTGGTCGAAGGGAAGGCCGCCGGTGAGTTTTATGGTATACTGCAGCTCGTAAAAGCCTTGCTTGGGCAGTGGGTTTTGGGGCCAATTTCATAAAACAAATGTGAAATGTGTTTACATTAGAGCAATGGTTGCTCAGTTACGTGCGGTGACCAATCAGCGCTCTGATGTGAATACCTTTAGATGTAAGTGCATTTCGCATTTGTTTTATGAGATTGGCCCCTGGATACACTATTTGTAAAAGCGAGAACTTTTAGGCCCCAGTTGTCGTTGCGGCTCTGGTGAGACGGTTGGAGATGACCACGATTCGTGTGTCGATGTGGACGAATGTTTGGAACAGGGCGAAGGACAATCGGCCTGCGAACACATCTGCACCAACACCAAGGGCAGCTTCTTGTGCTCATGCGCTCCCGGCTACTCACTCAACTCCGACGGTCGACGCTGCACTCTCGACGCGAAGGACGAAGGCCGCCTGCTCGTCAGTTTGGAAAATGAGGTTCGTCGATTTCTATGCCCAAGTTCATGTGCGCTGTTTGAAACTTTGAAAGGCACGCGGCTGCGAACGGGTCAGTTGGAAATTATCCCACTCACACATGAACTTTGTATTCGCAGCCGCGTGTCTTTCGAAAGGGCTTGTCTAATTTGCCTGTTGTCTACTTGGAAAAATGTATTCTTTTGTATTTTCGATTTAACGCGGGACGCATCGTTTGTTAATAGAAGTTTCGTTGCGAGCATAATTTACAGTTTTTTTTCTTCCTCGCTGTTTATTTCCGATTTGGAGTCAGCGATGGCGGTCCTCACGCTCACGAGAACCCACCATTGAGTATGCGACAGTAGAAATCCGGTCGGTTGTCGCAGGCCTGTCACCGGGATGTTGTCGGAGTGGTGTGGACACCACCGCAGCGAAGCGAAGCTGCTGCCAAATTCCCCGACCCACAGAGGGATGAGCACCTTGGTCGGGTGAGGGATCGCTCTCGGCGGATTTGAACCCGCGTCCTCAAGGCTGATGAGCGAAGGTCTAAACCACTACACCAATCGACCCCGGCGAGCATAATTTACAGTTATACCTCTGAAAATCGTCGATTTGCAACTCGGTACCAAACTCCCTAATTGGAAGATCAAATATGTGAGCCCACGTGGATTATTTTGGGTGACGCTTATCGGAAAAACCCGGTGAGCGACTTTCAATTAAAGTTCCTTATGGAAGTCCATGTGGGTTTGTATTCCATTTGATCTTCCAAGGGATATTTTTGACTCTGTGCGTAACCGAAGCGCATTTACCCACACATATCATGCATTTCTCGTTAGTTTGTGTTTCAATTAGCAATGAGCTATTTGTAGGTGCACACGATTCCGTTGTCGGTGCATTCGAAGAGCCAGTATGGAATACTGATGAGCAACCAGGAAGTCGGCGGCATGATCCACGGACTCGACTACAGCTCGATCGATCAACGCCTTTACATGACCGTGTCGTCCGTCGGTGGCGCCCAGGGGTCTATCCACTCCTACTTTGGGCGTCAAAAGTGCATCGTCGACCACCTGACTGGTGTCAGCAACGTTGCCGTCGACTGGATCACCGGCAATATCCACTACACCACTGGCAGTACGACTTTTTTTCTTGAGGCGCTGTCTGTTGTGAAACGATTGATTGATTCGAATCTGTCTTGCAGATCCTTCGCGACGAACTGGAGTTGGCGTGTGCACTAACGATGGTCGCTTTTGCCGCCTGCTCGTAAGCGACAACGAAATGCACCGATTCCGCGGTCTCGCCCTCCACCCCCGTCGCGGACTCATGTTCTGGTCCGACTGGGGCAGCCACGGACCCAAGATCGAGCAGTCGTCCATGAACGGCGACAACCGCAAGACGCTCATCGATGAAAAGCTCGAATGGCCCAACGGTCTCACCATGGACTACATCAAGGAACACTTGTACTTCATCGACGCGCAGCTGCAGTCGATTGAGCGAGTGGACATCTTCACTGGCCGACGGTTTGTTTTGTTGATCCGGCGGCAGTAACAGATGTAGCTTTCTTTTAGATCCGTCGTCACCACTCAGGACGTACATCATCCGTTTGATATCGTCGTCTTCGATGGCCACATCTTCTGGACCGACTGGTGCGTGCCGCTGTGCAATTGACTTTCTTAAATGAGGCATATTTTAGGCATATCGACTCTGTGCTCGTGACGTCGATTACCAACGTGACCGACCGTCATATTGCGAGTAGCTTGCCCGACGTACCGTTCGGCATGGCCATCGATCACCCGGCCTACCACCAGATCGGCAGCCAGTACAACCCTTGCCAGGAGGCGCAGTGTTCGCACATCTGCTTGCTGACGAGCGGCAATAGCAAGAAGATCGAGAAGAACGACAAGCTCCCGACCGCGTCGTGCGTCTGCCCCGACCAATACTTCATGCAAGGCGATCAGTGCATGCCGTTCAACGAGACCGAGCGACGCAGACGCGACCTCGACAAGGCACTGCGCTATTTGACCGAAGCTTTTTGTTCCTAGGTTATCGCTTCACTTGCAGGCCCCCGAGATCTGCATGTCGCTCTTGCTCGAGTACTGCGCGGAAGAGCAGGGCTGCTTCAACGGCGGTGAGTGCATGACCGCCAAAACTGTCGGCAGCAAGATTTTGTCCGTTAGCTGCAAGTAAGTGCACGCATTGTGCGAATGATATTCGAATCTAAGCGTCGCGCATTTCAGATGCCCGTCTGGGTTCGTGGGTCACTACTGCGAAGTGGCGCTCGTTTCGGATTCGCTGACGGGCAGCAACGGCGGCGGCATCGCTGCGATTATCATCGTTACCATGCTGCTTGTACTCCTCTTGGTGGTCATAGGCTACTACTACGCCCGTCGTTCTGCCATTTCGTCGTAAGTTCTCCGATTTCGCCTTTAGTCAACGTTTTCAAAGAGTACTGGCCTGCAGCGCTACTCTCCGCATTTGACCCCTGGGAAATTCACTCGCGGCGATGGAGCATGGAAGATCTGGGCGTAGCTTTGAGTCATCTCGAGGAGGACAGCTATGCAACCTATCGTTTGAGTATCTGGAAAATGTACACAATGCTGGTAAAGAGCCATATGTCCGCACGGTCCCATGATTCGAACATTTTCGTTCTTGTCCGGCACTTCATTTCGCGATGTGTTTGCTCTTTGCGCTTGTCTGTTACTTAGTCTCCTTGCTCTGTCATACTGCACATAAAGAGAACCTGCACCTAACTTCATACTGCAGTCAAAACCGGATAAATGCGACTCGACCGGGCACGTAAAAAAGGTTGCACTTATACGATTTTGCAGTTAGCCGGTTTTAGATCATGTACAAAACATAGGGCAAAAAAATTCGGGGCGTAAAAAAGTATCCAATACTGTTACACTTATTCAGTTTTTGCTCTTAAGCGGGCTGCACTTATCCGACTTCGATTGTACCTTAAATTTCTCATGACCCGATTAATAAAATTTTGTGGACCGTTATTATTGCACTGTGTTCTTCTCCGGATGCTTCATAGTTGTGGTATTGTCATTCATTGTCACACATTGTATTTGCTGCTTTCTTCTGCAGTTTATACAACTGGATCGATGGGATCCCGTAACACACACTGAGTGGAATCTTCTTTATCTTTTGGAAACGCTTCAGAAAACAGTTGCAAAGTTGGACTACGGAACTCTTTCATTTGTTTTAATGTAGAGCACTGAGAGGTTGAAATTAAAGCTTTTCGATAAGGTCTAATTTTGAGCTTGAAAAATTGTGGCGCAGTTCAAATAGGGACAAATCTCGCAAAACTGTTAAGATCGCAATATCAGTTCTCAATTCGCAAATGTTGCATTTATAACTCGGCCGTATTCGATTTCAGAAATATTTTAAGACAGTTGTGTTTGATAGCGAGAAAAGAGTGGGTTCATTGAGCAAGTTAGATCAATGTTAGACATATTTTATTCCCTTTCTAGATAACTAGGCTGAGGAAAGTTAATTGGAACGAGTCAGTAATTTTCTAAAGGTAATATTCGATTTTTTCACCCGATAATGCTTTAAAATTTTTCCTTAATATTAAAATCGGTAGCGTTTGTCTCCAAACAAGATCAAGACGACTACGGTAACTAGTGAAGAAGAGAAACCGCGAGTACACAATGTGTGCGCGAAATTCATCGCGACGCCGGCCCGCTCGCCGGTTGTTGATTGTTATTGAGTTTCTGTTTTTGAACCAGAGCTCTGTCAGTTTCTAGTTTTTTTTGATGGAGTCTGATTTCGGAATTACGGAGTTTGTTTCTGACTTGCCTGAACTCGGCTGCGTGCTGAAGCAGCGTTTTCAAGACTTTATCGTTCGTGAAATCTCGTTGGACGGGACTGTTGTCCAGCTGAGGAAAAAGGGCGTTTCGGAGGAGAAAAAAGACCCTGAAGCATCATCGCAATCAACAGATCTGCCAGATTTTTTGCCATCTGAAACAATTACAGCTTTAGAGGCGTTATCTTCAGAAAAGGATTTTAAAAAATCGGTCGACATAGCCTGCGAGGTAACTTGCCGCAAAGTTCTGTCTTGTTTTTTTCATTATTTCTTTGTAATTTTAGACGTTGGACAAAGCCCAGCGAACTGCTGTGCACGAAGCGATCCGTAATCGCTTTGATGGGCGACTGAGTTCGTCAACAAAGACAACCGATGGCAAGCAAGTGATTTCAGTCGTCAGAGCGCAAGGAAATAACCAACGGTAAAACTTTTAGCTGAGAATTGCTTAATTTGGAGGTTGTTTGCAGAAAGCGAAAGATATGGCCGTCGGATAGGCCAGATTTCTGCCATTTCACGTTGTACAAAGAGAACAAAGACACGCAGGAAGCGTTAGCGTTGGTCGCCAAGTTCAGCGGGTAAATTAGTTTTTGGAAAGAAAGTGGGTGACAGCGATGAGAGAGTTGTAGATTGAAGCAGAGCTGTTTTCGGACGGCGGGCACAAAGGACAGAAGAGCGTTGACTTCGCAAAGGGTGTGCGTCTATCGCGTGGAAGACAAGCGACTGGCGGGGCTCAACAGTCGCCTCAGGGGCATTCAACTAGGCGACTTTTGCTACTCCCCTGACGACATTGGCCTCGGCGACCTCTGGGGCAATCGATTCGTCATCGTCTTACGGTGACTTCTTTGTTCTCAATGTTTGATCTCTTGTTCATATAGTATTTCAGCAATTTGACAGGATTCTCTGATCAAAGTCAAATCAGTCATTCAGTGGATAAATGGAAGACTGAAGGATTCGTCAACTACTACGGTGGTCAGCGCTTCGGCACAGGCAGCGTTAGTACGCACGATGTCGGCCGGTATGTTATAGTCAAAGTTTCTCTGTAAGGAAGAAGGAATCGAGTTGTTAAAGATTAGCCCACTTTTCGGTGCGAAAACAGCGTTTTTTATCAATAATGATAGTCATTTCTTGGTTTTTGCGTGCATAAATTGATAGAAAGAAGCGATATTGACTTTCGAAGCAGTTTGCGTTATTCAGTTTTATGATTTCTTCTTCCTAATAAAAATATTTTGACTATACTTCTTTTAGCTAGATAAATTATCTTGCAGTTTGATTTTAGCCGTATTCTAAAGGGCGAGTGGAAAGAAGCTGTCGAACTGGTGCTGACCCCGAGAGATAACGCTGGTTCGTTTAATCTTTCTTTTCTTTTGAACTCTATGTATAGGGGGAATTTTTCACTCAGTAACGGCAAAACAACCTTTCCTGAGACTTTCCTTGACGTGCTGCGTGCTAAAGATAGGCTAAATTAGGTGTTCTACGGTATTCGGTCTCGACGCTCCTTACTGATCGAAAAATTTCCCTTATAAGTCGCATTTAAGTGGGTCTGGATGAGGCACTCGGAGTTTGGAAGAAGACGGGCAGTGCGGCCGATGCGTTCTCCTGTCTTCCAAGCGCGATGCGATTTGCAAGCGTCGAAGGCCAGTTGCTTGCTGGGCTCAAAAAGGCCTCTGTCGATGGAAATGTCAACTATCGACTCACCTTCAATTCGGTTTGTCAATCCCACTCTATCAATTTCTAACTTTGAGTATTGTCGTTTTTTTCTACTTTTAAACATTTTTATAAGCAGTGGGTCGAATAGTTGCCACAATGTTGGGATTATGCTATCGAAAACAAGTGTGATCATTTTGCTGATTAAAGCTCTGCGGTTTTTGTATAATCATTTTTATGATATTTAAAAACGACACTATTTATGTTGCAACCCAATACATTAGGTCTAAACAAATAGTACAATATATTTTGAATGGAAATATTCATTCGAATAGTCGGAAAACGTAATTAATGATCATTTATTTTGACGCGTGCTTTTGTTTAAACTTTTAACGCAATTCATTTTGGTTCACAAAAAAGAAGAATTTTCGCCTTAATCTTGATCAAGCGTATAAGCTGCTCATAAACTGAGTTACTTTTTGCTTTTGAGCGTATAAATGGAATTTCGGTGATTTTTATAAGGTAATTTGCGTTTATATTGTTTAGACGAATTTTTCCATGGGCATGTTAGTAATTTTTCAGCTGTCGCGCAACAGTCGCAGTCTGTACGTGCACAGTTATCAGAGTTACATCTGGAATAAAGTGACCTCGATGCGCATCAAGAAGATGGGAAAGAAAGTCCTCCCTGGTGATCTTATCTTCGAGAATGACGGTAATTGTACTAATAGTTTTTATATTTGAAAGTATATTACTACGCGAAGTATTTTAGTGTATATGTCTCTATTTCTTTCGTTGCAATAATTTAAAATCTCTGTTATTATTCAAGTTTTTTTTTCGAGCAAAATTATGAAGATATTTGCTCTCGATTTTAGGAGTATTTCGCCAAATTTATCTTAGGTTTTCTTTTTGCACGAAAAATTGTGATTATAAGGCTGCAATAAGTCGACCAATAACAGTGTTGATTTAGATCGCAAATCTACTGTTAAAGTGACCGACGTGAACGCACAAGGGTTAGATCATCATAAAATTTGCTTGCCTCTACCATCGGAATCCATGGAAATGCCTGATAATGAGAGTAAGTTTTCAATATGTTCATTTAATGCATGAAAATGGAATTTGTGTTGCGTTTAAGTCGGCCAGTGGTATCTCGATTTGCTCGCGGAAGATGGACTTACTCCAGATGCGTTTGGAAAACTGGAAGCGTAAGTTTCTTCTTTATTTATTTCGATTTTTAAAGTTCCGTAGTGCAAGCATTATAAGCTTAAATTGTGACTGGAGATTTTGATTAAGATGTAAGCATAACTTTGACTAAAGAGGTTTTGTTCCCTTTTGCCCCGTGTTGAAGCATTGTGCACGTTTGGCGCAAAGTAGCTATAGTCAACGGTAGGTTTTTACCCTTTCTAATAAGCAGAGACTATTGAATTACTCTTTGTAACACTAGTATCAAAAGCTGCAGCTCTCATTTTTAGCGATTTCGTCGTTGGCGGCGCTGTGCGAGCGCTCTTCGTCAAACCGACAGATGTCGAGTATTCATTGTGTCGCTACGATGACGCGACAGTGCCGTTGACGGACAGCGACTTGGACCTCCTCGCGGGACGGACCCATACGGAGACTGTTCCAGAAGGACGCTTCTTCGCTCTGCGCCTCGCGTTCTCCTTGCCCGCCGGCTGCTATGCGACGATGGCATTGCGCGAACTGACCCGCACCGATATGAGCAAACGCAACCAAATGTCGTTGAATGACTATGCAACAGAGCCTAAGAATGTTCCAGAAAGTAAGAATGATTCAGAAAATGGAAAAGTAGAAGAAATGCAAGAAGAAAATGTGATTGCAGATGTTTCAGAGTCGTAAAATACCGTATATATTCTAATTGTACGACAAACCGTTCTATTAGAATGCTCATGGTACTATCGTTATCTGTTGCTATTGTTGCTGAACGTTGTTGTTGAACGTTATATAAAGCGGATTTATTTTCATGAGCAGTTGAATTTTTGCGAATTGGCTCCATTTCCAGAAAATTATCTTATCTTCTTAATGTTGATGACTTTAACTATGTGATAAATATCTTTATCAACAGAATACGCGATGAAGGTTTCTGTGAAGTTTGGTTCAACGATTCACGTCTTCGACCATGTGGAAGACCTCACATTCCTGGATTTCAAGGCGATCGTCGGTGTGCAATTTGGCTTGGAGGAGTACGTATCATTTTGATGACTTTATCAGACAAAGTGTCAATTTAGGGAATTTGTGATGAGATTGGGAAGCGAAGTTATCGAGGGCGAGCCGAGTCAGCGGTTGTCAGAGTTTGGCATCGTCAATGGCGATCGGCTGTTTATTGTTGGCCCTGATGAACCCGCGGCGAAACGTATGTTATCACTGTTCTTTTTTCTTCAAATTGCATCCGCACTGAAGTCGCTGATTATCTGCTATGGCAGAATGTAATGACCAAAATCGTGCATTCAGGGTTTCCGTGAATTTCAGGACACAAGATTCTTCCCTGTAATTCATTTGGTGTTTAAAATTCGTGCTTGCCTCAAATGCGACCCAGTTGTCTACAGCTGTATTTTTACGCTGTTGTCTCTCGATTAAGTATGTTTAAAAAGGTTAGTCACCGATATGTATACTCAAAATTGTTCATGGGAAAGTTCATCGCACCTCTAAAAGGCGGGCACTTAATACTTGAAATTCTCTTAGTACGTAGCAATTGATTTTCCAACCGAACTAAGCCTTCTTTTACACCATTCGTCGTTAAGCTCTCTATTCTCAATATAAAATTTGAGTGTAAGCGTGATTGCAATTTCGTTCGCGCTGTAGGTACGGCGCCGACCGCTGCGTCGGCCGCGGCATCGTCGCAGTCGTCCAAGGTGAGCAAGGAGCAACCGATGGAAACCGAATCGGCGCCAGCCGCCAAGCAGGAAGAGGAGAAGCGTATGGTGGAGCGGGACAGCGAAGGCATCAACGCAGCCCTGACACGAGAGAATGCGCGAGGATTTGTCGAAAAAGCTGTCATACTACTGCAATGGCTGCTTGAGAAGGAAGGCTTTCAGGTACTGTCCTGCAAACCGTGTGTAACGATACTGCCCTCCACACTGATACGAGACGTGCGCGCAGATTCTCAAATATGGGAGAAAAAATCAATAAATTGCAGGACTCGTATCAGTATACTCTGATATTATTTCATGGCTCTCCTGCTAACTATTGACTTTTTGTCCACGAGTGAGAATTCGCGCGTACGCGACTATATGTAACTTTGATATAGCTAACACTGCTGCAAAACAGTGTCTGTGTTTTGATGTAGGTTGATATGCCAAGCAACTGGAAAAATGTGCTGGAAGGAGCAAAGCCGCAACTGCTTCATTTCACATGTTCGCACGAAAAGTCTTCTCAGCGTGCGGATATATGCGTCGTCGCCTATGACGCTAACTCGTCGTCATCTAGTATCCACGTTCAAGCGTCCTCCTCTACCGACGTCGGTCGTCCGTTCTCCAGAGGATTTGTTCTCCGTTCCATCGACTACAGTAACTCTACTGGTATACAATCTTTTCTGCTTCTGTAGCACAGGGTTCCCAAATCACTCAGGACAATGATTTACCATAAATTTACGCTTGTCCCCATCGAAATGGCCAATTTTGAGACATATTCTATTTGTGCCATTCTCTTTATTTATTCTTGATTTTACATACAAAAAATAATAGAATAAGCAAGAAAGTTTAGAATGTTTTATTTGGTTCAGTTATAACTCTTGTAATTATCGATGAAAAATGCGATCGTATGGCGTTTTGTGAATTCACTGCTCGTTTCTTGAAGATATCGACGCTCTGAAAGCACTGGAGGACGCTTTATACTGGTCGGTGATCAACGAAATGAAGATCATGACTTTGGGATGTAAGTTCTTCTTCTTTTTTATGAAATTACAGTCAATAAACATGTAGATGGCTGCGCATTGCTGGATACGATGAGCAAG
Organism: Plectus sambesii; assembly: GCA_002796945.1. Taxonomy (NCBI): domain Eukaryota; kingdom Metazoa; phylum Nematoda; class Chromadorea; order Plectida; family Plectidae; genus Plectus; species Plectus sambesii. The sequence continues at coordinate 25,477 of NIUQ01001544.1, forward strand.
GTCGACGTGCGTCTGAAGATCCTCGGCTACCTCGACGTGCGCTCCATCGGCCGTCTAGAATGCACTCATTCGGCGGCTTCTCTGTTGTCGCGCACCGCCGCCGTCGACCGCTATGTCTGGAAACGGCTGTTACGCCAGCGCTTTCGTGGTATGCTGTCCCTTTATTATGATGTTTTACCGTCAAAATTTCTTCTTGAGGAAGAAGAAATCGAGTTAGGCACCCTAGTTGGCAAAGATGAACTAGCTTTTCGGTGCTAGAATACTGTTCTTTACCACCAATGATAGTCGTTTCTTGGTTTTTTCATGCGTAAATTGATAGATAGAAGCGCTATCGACTTTCTAAGCATTTCACTTTCTCAATCTTAGATTTCTTGTTACTACTCGACAAATGTTGACGATATTGAAAGTTTCAGAAGAGGCTGTCGCCGCCGCCGAAAAAGCCGGCAAATCGTATCGGCAAGAACTCAAGAAGCGTACCGAAGAGCGCAAGCGAAATGCGGCGGCCGCTGCCTCCGTCATTCGTGTGCCGTTTGTCGAAGAGGACGACGACTACTGGCGACGTCGAAATCCGGTCGCTCCCCCCACTATTCCCGACCCCTACTTTCCCTGGAATCCGTTGTCCCCTCGACCCCCCACCAATCCATTCGACCCCCTCGGCGGTCACTTGCTGATGCCCAATCGTCCGCGAGGATTTGTCCCCGGCGCTCCACGATTCTTTCCACGCGGTGGCGGTTTCCCCCACAATGATCCGTTTGGTCGCGATTTCATTTAATTGCTTCTTTTGTAAAGCGTCTTGTTCTGTTACAACATTTGCCGATCACTGTTTCCGAACTTAATAAGCGAATATAAAAATGTATAAAAATGTTCATAAATGTATGGTTAAAGTTGCATCTATTTCATCGTATTCTTGACACAAAACACCACGCCGCTAATGCTTGAAGACACCTTCATCTCGTGACGACGACGTGACGCAGCAATTTGAGCTAAATTTGAGCCTCGAAAAGAATTTGACCTGATAATTACCGTACACATGCCGCGTAAATCTAATTATGTAGCGTGCCGGAAATGAGCCCTCTTCTTCGAATGCACGTGCAAGAACATTGTGAAACGGGCGTAAGAAGAAGGGCAAAGGGCGGCTTCTGACGGTCCAAAAACAGGTTTTCTTATATTTGCTTAGGGATAAACTATATTATTGAGAAATAGTTGGATTGTTAACATTTCGTATCAATGTGAACTTTGTTCTGTCGCGGTGTCGTAGGTCAGACCTTGCTGTGAGTCAAATTATCAACTGCGTTTATTCGTTCGCACGAGAGGACTATAATATTGCTCGTGCGCATCTCATCCTTTGTTGATAGCTCGAGCGGAAATTGATGAAAAGCTAAGGTAAAATCTAATCGAGTGAAAAACCTGAGCGCCCTTGAGAAAGTAGACATTAGTTCGAGGCGTATGTAGGTTGATGCTGTTCTTAAGGAGTTTGTTTGCCAGTCCTTAACCACAACTCTGAATCGATCGTTCTGCCTAAGGTGTGACTCAACTGTATCCACTGAGGTGACATTGCATTTTTTTGCGATGAGAAGCGGCGTTGACCATACACCATTGAAGGCGATGATTAGCCCTTGTTCTGACATTTTTGCACCATCTCCTGCATCACTGGTTGAAATTGGATCAGTCTCGAAGTGACCTGTTGCGCGTCAACCACGTTCAGTTTATTAGCGAAGCCAAGCTATTATTTTGATCGGCAGGAGACTGAGCGATATTTGTAACTGTTGACGGAATGAATATGCTGCCTGATTGTAGTTGTAATTTGGAAGTCATCTCTGATCTCTGAGATATTATGTTCATCTATGAACATAACGGTTTCAATGCGGCTATTAGTCGCAATCACGAGGTGTTTGAACGACTCGGGATAGGTGATGGCGAGCATAAATGTACCATTGTTAGTGGACTTATTAATGTAGGCTCATCTTGAACTTTCACCGATGACTAGGCTCGAAAAAATAGTCACCAGTCGGCAATGACTCCTCTGTCGCGACCATTGACGCACGTGTCAATCAGATTAACTGGTATTCGCGTGGAGGGGTATTTCTAGGAACGATGAATTGTCCTACGATGATGAATCCTATCGTTGCTCACTGTAAAAATCAGACGGCCCAATCAAACGTCATTACATCTGCCTATATATGCCTTAGAGAGCTTGTGACGCATGCGCTTTTGCTCTCTGATCGGAATGATCAGAGTTTAAGAGCAACCCCGTTGCTTATGCGTTCCTTGCATAATGTTCCTGTTGATATTACCACATGTCAGCTTGGCGCTTACATGAAGATGGCTTGAGAGGCGCTATACTTAACCGCTAATCGGGACTCCTTGCGCAGCTGTTGACGCGTGATAGCATATTTTTGTTTAGCTGCGGGAGATGCTCCACTGACTGTCACGATATTTACGGCTTCTGTGTCGACTTGGCACGGGAGTCTTACTCTGAAAAGTAGATGACCGCTTGCAATTATGTAAGTGGCGTTTAATTATAGTTCTGTGTTGAATTCTGTCCTTTGTATTGTGGAGAGTTCTTGAAACAGCCATAGGCGCGGTGACAGTAGCGACCGCAGTAGCGGCATTGTGCATTGCCATAAGAGTTTTCTTCCTTGATCGCGTGTTCTTCCGTTGCGTGTTGATTGATATTTGCGTTAATATTGATATTCACTCCTGTTGCCGTCAGTTTCCTGGTTGTTCACTTGTTAGAGGCCATTTCCATCTCTCGTCTTTCCCGTCTTGTACTGAGCTTGATTGCAGTTGTAACGCATTCATTTGTAGTTATGAATTTTGATGAGTCTTGAAAGGCGGATGAGGAGAGGGCCGCGTTAGCAATTCTTTGAGGGGGCGGTGGAATATTAACATGATCGTCTTGAATGCTGATGTCGCCAGGTGTTGCGAATCCCTTTTTTGTTGGACCGTTGCTGTGCGTCAAATTATCAAATGCGTTTATTTTGACGTACAGGGGGAATACAGTAATGCTCGTACACACGAGAGAAACTCTTTAAATACAGGTTGTACCAGGGGATAGTTGTGTCTACCGCCACCACCGGTTTAGCGGCCGTCACCCTTGAGTAGTTCCCACCAACGCCGACTTCTGTCTCTTATCGTCTAGCCATTGGCCCGCGGAATAGCCTTGGGGGCCGCTATAGAATGCAACATTTTGCAGAAGACAACGACCGCATTTCCGACCTTGACACAGCGTATTACACTTTAAAAACTGTTGATGCAATCGACCACTAGTGTACTGGTTCAATCGAAGAGACTAATGATTTATTGGCTGGGCGCGATCCCTTGGCACAGGTTTTACACAGCGCCTGGGGAGATGATGATGATAGGGGCCGAAAGAGGGCAACAATGAGAATGCGAAAACGAAAATGAAATAGCTGCTCGCGCGATGACGTCAGCGAGCGTCAGTTTAGTTCGGGCGCGGCCGGCACCATATCGACCTAGCTGCGCCGAGCTGCGCGCTGGCGCCGACAAAATCGATGCCGCTTCGAAGCGAACGCCTCTTGCTGATAGAGTCTGTTCCAACACGCCGCCGTCAATCTAATGTGTCTGCGTACGGGCCGAGCGGCGTCTTCGCTCAAACCTCTTGTCGCCGCTTGCTTCTTGATCTGTTTCGAAGAGGCTTATAGCGCGATCCCCGCCTTGTGCAAAGTCTGACGCCGTTTGTGTTCTTAGGGGAAGCCGGGAAGAGGAGAGGGGGA
>NIUQ01001545.1:0-29493 GCA_002796945.1 Plectus sambesii
AGTTATATCAGTTGTGCAAACATCCCATCCAATTTATCGAACCATTCCGAATCTCGCTCGGTGTTCAGTCTGTGTGCGAGTAACCCGATTGTCAATATTATGTAACATAGATACGGCCTCGCTGCATTTCGTTTGTTATTAGTTGATAATAAATCTTTACCTTCGCCTTCGCTGAAGTGTGCTCTGACAAGCGACCAGATTACAGCATATAGTTATCTTCATTGTACTTAAGACACAGACCTTATTTCATTCATTTGGTTGTGCGATTTTCATGCTCCATTAGGCCTACGAATAGGCTCGTGTCACAAGTTCTTGGCACCCGGAGCACATCACAGGTTATCAACTACAGAGACGCACTCTTTTTCTTACTTTTACTCAATCTTTATGAGCTGGTAGAGAATTCAGAAAGAAGTTTTAGGTCAGGCTTCAAGAAGAGCAAGAAAAGTAAGTCTGCAATACCGAGGCAAAGAGTGACAATCACCTAAACATAAAAGCATTTGCATGCATCACTTCAATACAGTAGCGAACCAAGAATCATTCAAAAGTTGCATTTTAGTAGAAGCAATCTCCAATGGACTTTAACCCGACTTTAGCTGACTATTACATTTATCGCTGGGCTTTTCCCGCTTGCGAGAGGTAGCTCTTCAAAACTTTCTATATGGCGGTGATCATCAGCGGTATTTTTTCGCCTCTTTAAAGCGCTTAAATATGGTCACGTTTATTCGAACTATTTTTTGCTCGTTGACTGACGACTGCTTCAACAATGAGCATGCAAATATGTCATTTTGACAAACACATATACCTTGTTTGAACGAGTCGTTAGGATAAATTTACAGAAACAGATTAGAATTCTAGGGTGATTGTCCTGACTACAGTAATAAGTCTTAGCGCAATATTGGCGCACTACGCACTATACCGTGGGTTGACCTGATTTCGGCCACTTTTCACGAATTTTCACGATTACTTAAAAATTAAAGATTCTGGTAAAAAATTTGTGATAGGAAGGGATTACTAGACTATTAAGGAGTGTATATACGAAATTTCATCTCAAACCGACAAATTTGAGCGAAGATATACGCTGTGAAAGACGAGCACCTACGCCGTTTAACGGCAAAAAGGTGAACCTCATTCCGGCCACTTTGCACTTTGACAGCTTCTCAGAAATTTTAAATACATGTAATAAAATCGTCCGTTGTACCAAAAGAATGGCAATCAAAAGTAGATTCGAATGATATATAGAGCTTTATTGGAAATTAATTTCTTGAAAAGTTGTAATGAATAGAAATTTAACGCTATTTCCCGCGGAAAAAACTGCTGCAAAATTCGGATGTGCTCGAATCGGCGGCCATATTTTTTGATTCAGAGCATGAATCTCATAAATCTTATACTCAAAAGAAAGCTTATTATTCAGGCTTTCCATTGATATACCGCTCGTTCGATTCTGTTTAGCTTTAGGGACATAACTTTACACTTTTATCGAAGTGGCCGAAATGAGGTCCCGGCCGGTATGAGGTCCACCCACGGTACGCGTAGTGAAGTTTCTTCTTCGTAATCGGCTCTACTACGTTTAACTTTTAGTGAAGAGTTTGAGTTTGAGATTTAGGCTTATGGATTAATTTAGGATGATTAAAAGAAGTATGCATTTTTGATATCACAATTGCAGGAGTCGGAGAGGCACCTGATGCCGAACACTGTTAACCAATCGTGAACCGAAGTAACACAATTCAATGAAATGTCGACTCCAAACGTACCAAACAGTAAACTGAAGGTAAAATAGTTTTGAGCAAACTGAGTAAACATTTTAATGGAGTCCAACTCATATTGAAACTTACTTTGATGCCATTTAAAGATGAAGCTGAACTATTTTCTTGCTCTTAATGGACATAAAAAATGGACAGCTCGAATATCTGACTGTTGAATTTTAGATTCTCTGTCTGCACGGGTATCGCCAAAATGATGCAGCATTCCGCGAAAAAACTGGATCATTACGAAAAATATTTAAGAAATACGCTGACTTTGGTATGCCAAGTTTTATTCCTTCTTTAATTCGTAGAGATGTCCTCAATTGAGCAATTGTAAATCGGATTTTTGATGCGCTAAGAAATATGGAACATTTATTTGTCGTTAATCGTTGATTTATCATATATTTAAAACAGCTCTAAATATTCTTGATTAGAGCTTTGTTGAAAATAACAATTATAACTGAAAAATAATTGTATACTTATGTTTTCAAGTTTTCATCACTGCACCGCACAAGCCGACCATTCCTGAAGATGCACTGAGTGACAATGGCGAGGGCAACCCCGACCCAAGAGGCTGGTGGTTTTCACGGCCAGATCAACACTTTAGCTCCAAAGATGTCACTGATCTGTCCACTGGATTCAATGAATCAGTCGAGTTCATAATGGATGTCGTAGAAACCCAGGTATCCTATTAACGATTAAAGCTGCCAGTAATCCCCTTCTGTTAACTGTACGAAATAGGTAATTAAATAATTAAACAAAATTCTGTTATAAATGATTGATGCAACAATTATGGATTATATAGCCTGATACATTTTATTGTCCCCATAATGTGGGAGTTATTTATGGCCACATTTATATATTGTTACTGAGAATGGCGAATAAACGCTGATATGCTTTAATAAATGCAAGTAATTAGACATTTTTTGAAATTTATCAAAATTCATTTCGTCATAGGGAGAGTTAAGAGTAACCTATCCTCTTATTTAAATTTACCGCAAGAAGGGATCATTAATTAATTAAAAAAGACTGAGGAGATATATTTTGACAAAGTTATATTTCTTCAGTATGAGTTGATCAAAATATCTAATTTTATTACCTAACTTCCTATTCTTTTTGCAGGGTCCATTTGATGGTTTGCTTGGCTTCAGTCAGGGAGCTGCCATGGCTTCACTTCTCTGTGCCTTGCGCGAATCCAAAGGTGCTCTTTGATGCTTTTATAGTTGATCTACTTTCAATATGACATTTCATTTGTTTCAAATATTTCAAAATAGTTATTTAACTGGTAAACTTTGACGTTCATGAATTAATCAGTTGAGTAAGCCCATATTGGGTAGTGTCATATTAGAAAGGCACTGTCTTTTGATTGAATACTCTGCGTGCATTTTATTTATCCTCAAAAGTGGTATCACTAGTGATTGATAATGCGATAATCGAACGTCATTTTTATTGCAGAAATCGGTCTTTCACTGAAGTTTGTGATACTTGTTGCCGGCTTTCATAGCAAATCATCTGCTCATGCGGCTCTGAATCAAGTCAAGATCACTCTGCCTTCTCTGCACATCATGGGAGAGACTGACAAAGTGATACCTATTGAGATGAGTAGAGAACTCTCAGAGTCGTACAATCATTCCGTCATTGTTATTCATCAGGGCGGCCACTTTGTGCCAACATTGACGCCATTCAAACCAACGATTTCTGAATTTTTGGAGCGATTTACTAATAAATAATATTTACTTCTTATGCTCTTTCTAGGCATTGTTGTTTATTTATGTTGGTGATATAAAGATGTCAGCACTTGTGAGCCTTTGCAAAAAACGCTAAAATTTACAGCATTTATACGTGAAGAAAAATCTGCTAATAAACGTGGTCGCAACTTACACCCTACCAACAAAAAATCTTTTCTGATCAGTGTTAAATGTAACAAGTGATTGTTACAAAGCACTGATCAATTGTTTCTGACCTGGGTAGTAGTTGTACACACGGTGATGATGTTACCGACTGATGCTGTAACACCGATCCGAATTCGGTGTTGAGAAACTGGAGCAAATCGGAAATTTTATTCATCATCCCGAGCGCCAAAATGATATTCAATATTTTTAGTGCTGACACTGCATGCGCAGCTTTAATTGTTAAATGCATTTTCCCTGCTTCAAACAGACTACTATTTTCAGCTGCTATGTCTTTAAGTTGTTCGTATCCAGTGATGTTCGGCGTCATTTATACTGGTACATGTTTATATTACACGTTAAAAGATAGGCCTGAATAAAGATTATACAGATGAGACACGAAAACATAACATAGAGGATCAACTATCATCTTTACAAAGTATACAGCACAATAACATTCGATTGATGAGCAAACTGGCCGTAGTGGCTTCAGCTTTTCAACATAGGAGAGTTAATTATGAGTACCAAATATGAAATGTTGTGTTTTACTTTCAATGACAGCAATCCAAGAAATGTTGCAGAGCGTTAATCAGTGCCTTCAATTGTTGGCGAATCGAGGAGTTTCGTTTTTTCAGCCGATTCTTCGTAGATCGGCAACAAATTTCTGTCTTTGACTTTCATGGCAATTTCGCAATTGAACCATTGCAGTATGACACCCGCGGCGTCAAAGCAAAAGACGATGCCCAAAACGATGCTTAGAACGATATTAACCGCATCCGTATAAGAGACACAAGTTAAGATAATCCCGCTGATTATGAAAATTATTGCATTTCCCGCCGCAATCCCAAATTCCTGAAATTCTTTCTGATACATCTGCGGCAAAAAATTTGGAATATATAAATAGTACTACGCGCTGGCCGTCGTCGTTAGGTGAAAGGCATGCATGCCCTACAGATTCCTTGCATTAGAACATATTTTAAAAAAATTATTGTATTAGCAATTAATGTCATTATAATTGAGGAAATTTAATGATTGTTCGGTTGCGATGTACTTTTGACGCCTTTCTTGCGTATGTAACAAGCGATTAATTGTCACACTCCCTCCATTATAATTGTAATGAAAAAATTTAATGAAAAGCCTCCGGGAAATTTTTTTGTTAACTCTGTACAACTTCAATAAATTTAGCAATAAATGAAGCACATAAAATGAAAGAAAATCTCTAAAAGTTAGGAAGCACAAAAGTACGGTATCAAAATTCGAAGGTATGTTGCTAGAAAAGTCCATAAATTGTACAAAGTACAATATCAATGTCGGTTGATTTGAGCAGAGCATGCCAAAACTTGATAATGTTGACTGCATGCCGAATTATTTTTTAACATTTTGAAACATCAAATTTACAAAAATTTATAGATTGAATGAAAGGCAAAACTTACAACGAAGAGGACAGCTGTCGTAGGTTCTTGGCAGTTTTGAGGCTTGAACGCAATTTTAAAAAGGAGACATCCAACTCCCATTATTAGGGCGGCATATGCCGGCGCAAAGAGGATTTTCCCTCCATGATCTCTATCATTTGCCAGCGTTATGCTGAGAGCCACTGCAAGGACCTGCAAAAACTGAGGCGTAATATACACATTACGGAGAACTCTTGACGGACTTTGTTCTTAAACAGCTTTGTCAACATTTTCTTGAAAGGGCTCAAGTGTGAATTGGTTCTATGAGTTTGTTAAAAATTTTCTGAAAAGCTCGAGCAATAAGAACAGCTAATTACCAGAGTTCAGTGAAATAACAGTAAAGGATTTGACATGATTGCACATCTATCAAGGAACGAAAACTTTAGGGTTAATAACCTCTAACTTTCTCACACTTTTTTGAAATTAAGTAAAAGGTTTAGGTCGCAATCATGCCTCTTCGTAGTTTATGAAGATGGCAGTCAACCTTCGGGAGGGTACTCCCCCATGGGCTTCTCTTTTCTTTCAAATTTGGGGCCCTCTCATCTTTATAATAAACAAACAGACTGATTTTTTGTTGTTGTTTAATTTATTGATTCTTACATGACTTACGCATTCAGCAATTTTGAGCCATGCAGAAAATGACTTTAAGTAGATGAGATTGAGTTCTCTTCTGCGATGTTCAGGTATCATTTTGTGAAGGACCGCACAAAGCCGCGCTTGGCACCTCGCCATTTTCCGTTCCACTGACATTCTGCGTAAAAGCGTAAGAGCCAACAACGACAATACGTGCGAACACAATTCAGCTATATTCAGTTCAAAATACGACGGCTCGATTCGCACGAAATGTCGTCAAACGGTGTTTACATAGCTGTGGCGTGCGGCGTGCAACCTGCGATCAAAGTGAACCGATCGCACGCCGCACACCGCGAGACCCTTGCAACCTTTTTTGAATATTGCATCGGTTATTTGCGCAAAGTATTGTAATATTACGGCATCTTTGAACAAATCTCAAAATCTCCTCTACACTTTCTAATGGACGTCGCAAGGTGTTCGCTGTAATGGCATACGATGGCAAGATCCTATTCCTTTTGTAAATAACTCTCGCGTTCATATAAGGCGAGGACGCTTATCAGCGAAGAAGAGCGTTTTCCTTAACTCTCGATGCTGACGCAGATAACTCTAAAACTGAAGCCTCTGTCTTTAAGCAACTCGAAAACTTGCGAAAGAGATTTTTCGGTGGATAAAAGCTGAACAATCGGAAAACGTTATTGCTTTTGATCTGGGAATGCTAATAAGGTAAACAACTAACACACTTTGAATCAACTTTAACGAACAGGCCTTGAAGTAGGCTCAGACTAGAGGAGATGACTTGACTTATAGGCGTAACTAACAATAGTAACTAGAAGTCGAGTTTTGTGCAACGATTTACGCGCCATCCTGTACAATCCTGAATCTGTTTAGAGATATTATTTGGAAAAACTCGTTATTCAGCTGTTAAAATTATTTCAGCGATTGTAAAAATTATCAATCACTTTTTACAGAACAGTAGTTTCAAGCGTGAACGGCAGCCAGATATTTGGCGAAATCGGGAAAAATTTGGAAGAGTTCTGCTGATAAAAAACTATAAAGACTGTTACGAGTTTTGCCATCTGACATATTATATCCCGTATTCGCCAACGGTTTGCGCTGACGTTGCGCTGACGTTGCGCAGGTGTTGCCGTAGAAACGTCGCTCGGCGCGTTGCATACTTCGTCGGCTAGCGCAAATTTATTTCCTAGCGGCTGTTTATAAACCTGCGCATCGGCATTATCTCACCTACTTCACAAATTGCGGGTACGCATAAAATGGCGATCACAATGCAGCCGCATTGTGACCGCCGCTCTACGCTAATCGCCGCATAACAGCAAAATCGAGTTTTCATCGAAACACACGAGGGCATCATTGTTGGTGTCGAAGATGGGTGAGGTTGACTTGCTCAGGGACTAGGTTGTTGTAGGGTACGATCCTTGGTATATTTACTTCCCAAAGAGTTAGCGGAGCGCTCATTCTACCAGAGCTGGCTGGATTGTATAGTAATAAGCATGGAGGAAGTGCATAGTCTCAATGAAAGTCGTTTCAAATTACAAGCAATTTGGCTGATTCGTTTTAAAGCCACATTAAAAAAATATGCGACAGAACTTAACATTCACACTGTACTTTAACCCGTCCTGAGCGCACGTGTCCTGCTAGGTAGCACGATAAACGTGATTCCCAACGTATACACCCAGAGTCGTAATCGCTCACCCTTCGGCGCTGCAATCGTCATCTGTATAGTACGAACAAGCCAATCGCGCGATAAACGCCTTATTTCAAATGATTTAGTCGGATCAAGAATAATGTATGGCAGATCCGAAACTTTTATCCTATGAGAAAACCTAAGAAGCATCACAGTTTTCTTTAACAGAAATCCAAGTCCTCGCACACTTCTTCAGGGTCCAGATGGAAGTGATGCAAGACCTGGCCCTCGACCTCTTTGATCACATATTCCGCGACTATGTAGACTACGGTGTTGCAGATGACTGCGGTTAGATTCCAGTCGTCCGCAGCGCACACAATCGCTGTGATTTCGCCAGCCGATATGCCGGCATCATCGTTAAGAATGTCAATTATCGCATCCACAGCCCAAAGACACAGCCCACATACAAGCTTCTCCTTCGGCTTGGGCATGGACAAAGTTGGAGTGACCATACTAAGTAACGCTGAAAATATGGCCAAGTTTTCATCTTTTCGTAATTTATTATTTGCTGCGTATATGAAAATTTGACAAATTCAATTAAGAATGTGACAGGCCAAATTATAATTTATATGCTCGCTGTGGCTTAATGACATTTTGGGTTATACGATACTGATTTAAATATAAGAGCGCTGTAGGGAGTATTTATCTTTTTTTTTTTTTTTTTTCAGCGTTTGTACCGCTATTCGCAGTGTCCGCTAGGCGGTTATCCCGCAGAGTGGCGAGTTCCGCTCGTCTGGCCCGTTGTCGCGATGCGACTCTGGGCCATAGTTGATGCGACTGGAGAGAATCGGCCGGCCTGTCGCAAGGGCCTGTCGCCGATATATTCGCAGCTTAGCTGCTACCAATTCCCCGACCCACAGAGGGATGAGCACCTTGGTTGGGTGATAGGCCGCCCTCAGCGGGGATCGAACCCGCGTCCTCGAGACTGGTGAGTGATGAGTGATGGTTTTTTAGACCACTACACCATCGGCCAGTTAGGGAGTATTTATCATTACCCTCAGAATTCAATAAATCTTCTAAGCGAAATCTGTGAAAACATTTTTGCTCAATGAGCCTAAATAGTTCTATTTTGGTTGACGGCCAGTTAAGGTAAACAGGCACTCAGAGACAATTATTGTCTCTCTATTAAGATGAATACTAGGGTACCCCATATTCCTTCTAATAATCGCCCAGGGCGATTATTTTTTTCACTTAGGCTTGAAGGGGCGATTATTGGAGGGTGGGCGACTATTGGAGAGTGGGTGGTTATTAGAAGAAATACGGTAATCGAAAAGAGTAAGAAAGTTATTCTATCCGAAAATATGCGCAAACTTTGTAATTCCAAGCCTCTCCCGGATCTTTGTGGTTATCACTGATCAATCAAATCTTAAAAAAACTGCTTTTACCAAGTGTGACAACAAATCCACGCTTGCCGAACGTGATGACAGGCTAAATAAGCGAGGAAGAGGGTAGATAGCTGATAACTTGCGCCGCAGTTTAAAACTAATGTAATGGTCGACGAAAGCATCTGTTTGAAGTGTTTGGCAGAGCAGGTTTAGATAACGGTTGCAAATACACAAAGTATTGAATATGGTTGACGACTTTCGACAGGTGCTTATATTCACACAAATCCGCTTTGATCGCCACGATAGAAGCGCAAGCCGATGCAGTCAGCTGTATCTCTCCTAAGTAATGGTGCTTATTAGAAGTTTCGACTGGGCCATCTGACTGCTACTACTATCACCGTCCGAATTCATAGCATAATCGTACACAAGAAAGAGAACGAAATTTTTCGCAATAATCCTTAAAATACTGTTCTTTTCCTAAATGCTTTACACAATTAAAGGTGAACGTTCTAAGCATTATGTGGAAGAAATTTCGCTCGCGATTATACAAACTATTTGCTGTACCGTTAAGCAAATGAAACTGGGAAAGTCTTTATACACTTGTTTACCCTTCTAGAGAAATAAATACAGCGCGTGTTATTTTACGAACCTCTGAATGCACTGTATTACAGCGCAGGTCGAGTGTATTAATGTGGCTCACACTTTTTTAAATACTCGTAACGTTGCGTCTAATCGGTAGGTACAGTTGCTTACTACTGTTTCCTTTGTCAAAGCGACTGCACCTTTTATTCCTTTTTCTGAGCTTTACTCCACAACTGGCAACCTTGAACTGTTATGTGTCATAAAGCTATGAATTGCCATCTGATTCCTTTTGGTATCAATATTTTATTATAAAGTTACTAGCAGACCCGTGGAAATTTTCCACGGGTTCCATAAAATTCGAAAGCGTGACAATTTACACCCGCTCGCAGTAATTTCACGTCTGGTTTCTACGTCAATCATGTGCTTCGCTTCCATTTCTAATTGATCGATCTGCGGCTGTCTGGCCCTCTCGCGCGCTGCAAAGTCGAACTTCCTTGCTCACCACCCTTAACTGTTGAACGCAGGCATGCCATATTCACTTAAATTTAAGAATTTATCCTAAATTTAGGTGCTCTGTCTTAAATCTTATAAGACACAAAAAAATTTAAGACAAAAAAAGGAGCAAGTTTACGTGTTAATTTTTATTAATAGCTTTAACGTTGCAGTTGTCTTGTCATCTTTTTGTCTTTCTTGGAAATCAGACTTTACTACTAAAGCTTATTCTTCTTTTTCATATAAAAAGAAATGTCAAAAAAACCTCAAAAAACGATTTGATATCCTGTCTTAAATTTTGTCTTAAATTGGAAGCGTTTGTCTTAAAAAATTCTTAAATTTCAAAAAATTTGTCTTAAAAAACGATTTTCGACCTGGCATCCCTGACGCTTGCCACGATGGGGCCGCAACCCGTACTAAGAAAGGGCAGTTTCCGACGCTCGCCACGAGGGGGCGCTTGGTCCGGGTTCGGGCCAATCAGAACGCTGACACACACACACAGACACACAGACTGACAAGAGTAATTATATATAGAGAAGGTATGTATAAAGCAACAAATAACTTTTTTAACAAAATATGACACAAGCTTCAAAAATTGTGACAGTTGTATCTGACATTAACTTTATGCAAGCAATTGATAGTGATCAGAGGTGGACATGGATCATTTTGCATGATGGGAGAGCATAACGGAACAGTCAAGGTCACAGAGAGACAAGGGTTCAACCGTTGATGAATGATTGGCTGACTGCGAGTTACTTTGGTAATTTCATCAGCTTGGTGTTGCGACGACATTTTCAAGCGAGAATTTAATTAACAGCAGATCTAATTTCTCATTCTCCGCTTTGCTTTGCTTCCCTATCGAATAACGCGGGTACCACGAAGGGATATGCGCAATTTAATTTGATGCGCGCCATCCCCTCAGATGTTATCTTACGAACAATCCAAAAGCCATTCTATAAACGGCAGTCTTTATGATAACTAAAAACAGTAAAAGTTTTTTTCCACCCTTAGGAACCCCCATTGCCCATCTCTTAAGGATAAGCAGCTTTATTTTGCGCATGAAATGAACGGAAACTATAATAGTTCGTCATTCGAGTGACGATATTGGCTCCGCTTCGATAGTGAAATAGTGCTCAACAATTTTCCAGTCCTTTTGTTCATATCGCCATTTGAGCGTATATCTGAAACCAAAGCTGCGATTTGTTTGTCAAATTATCATGCGCTAAGAGTGGGAAAATGCAATTTGTGACTTTATTCACTATTGCATTTAACTACTGCTATCAACCAATTTTGCATAAAATAAAAGTAGCGTTTGTTAACCTTCCGCTGTGCATTTTAGGCCAGTGATACGTTCCTCTCACTACCGCATGTTCGACGTCAATTTCAAAGTCATATTCGATGAGTTTTAATTCCGGATGACCACGTTCTTGAGCTAGTTGAAACGTTGTAGACAGATAGTCTTCGATATCTGAAACTAGCTTCAAGCTTGTAAAAGAGCAGTTAGCATGGAATTTTTTGCCAACCTTCCTTGCCAACTACCACCAATCCCCCGTCGTCATCATACAGTGTTGCTTCGTTTGAGTAAAAGTCGGCCGCTTCCTTCGCGTTCTCTTCCTTCCAAAAGCTCATCATTACCGTTATTGTTTGATCAAGTAACTCAATGGACGGCATCTCATAATCAGGTCACCATTTGCAATGAAAGTTTGCTGGAATTCAAATTGCTGTTAAATATCAGTGCATGTAAACAAGCTCATTGTCGCAAATGTGGTGATAACAAACTTGACCAGCGCACGGGAAATCGACAGAAACGCTTTCATTGCACAGCAATACATCAGTTCAACATTTTTGCTTTGTAAATTAAAAATAATCTCACTATGGACTAGTAATTGCTCGGTGTTTCCGTTTATTTTTGACAGTTATTTTGCATTGAAGAAAGTGACGATAGAAACATTCAGATTACATTTTAGCTTGATAAATAATCATCAGCTAAATAAAAAGAAAAAACTTAATGCTGTCCCAAAGGTTGCTGAAGATGAGAGATAACATTTTCTGGAGCTGCAGTGCATTCGAAAAATATAATAAGGCCGTCGGTATTAGCTAGAAGTTTCAACAATTTTGAGACTCTGTATTACCTAGGCTTAAAACGGCTTAATCAGGGATGCACCTCTGATAATACGTTGCGACGTTCAGAATTCTTTAAACGTTAACCTCAAGTCTGAACCACCCCTAAATGGCGTCATCTGGTTAGCGTCGTCAAAATCGAGTCGTTTTCTGATACATGCGAACCATCACTCATGAAAGATACACAGTGAAGGTTTAGTCCTAGCATTTATAGGAAATAACATCATATCCCATAATCTTGCAATTTAGTATTGATAGATAATACCATCCATAAATTTTGTTAATTTTGATAATTTCACAAATAGGGAAAAGTAATAATATATATTATAATTATTAAATTGTAAGGTTTTTTATAGAAGGACAAGATACGAGACACTTGCGATATTTTATGATACTGATAAGATATAATATCGTTCTACACTAATCCGTTACTGCAGATTCTGCAACGAAATGTGTCTGAACGCTACTATTATCAGAACGATATCGATCGATCGGAATTATCTCGGCATGCAGTACTGCAAAAGTATACTTTAGTGAAAAATTTAGGAAAAATTAAGCTAGCCTTCCACCAATCATATAATTTTATCATAGAGACGATTCTGGCAACGTCAGTTGCTACCACGGTCTCATCAATGGTCAACAGGTCAACCTCATTAAAATACTGTATTAAAGTAAAAATTTCGCTATATATTGCTTGTCGGTCGAGCAGCACTTGATTTTATTCGTTCTGTAGTTTGAACAATAAAATAAAAACACCGAGCAAATACTCAAAAGTTGTCACTGTAAAGAACGCGAACATAGTTTTCAATGAAAAACTGGGAGGGATTCGTGCTATGAGCCGAATTGAGAGAAAGTGCAACGCGACGATGACGAGAGAATGCGTATACTTGCACTGCTTTGTTCAAGCGGAGCAATTTGAAGTCGAACGCTGTTCTTCTCGGAGTCGATCGCATTGTGCTTATACAGAACAGTTAACGCTGCTTTTAAAGGCTGTGGCGCATAGACCGAGGATCATTGCTCGATAAGAAAGCATGACATCAGCTCTGTTGACATCAACCTACATAAATGCATACAGGGTAGTCCACGCCCACGAATCGTGTCTCGCAGTTAATAGTTGTAACGTTTCATTGATATAAAGTATACCTAAATTTCTATTACATTTTCAGGTCAGAGCTATACATTACAAAGCTGCACTCACTTCTTTTGGCATCTCTGAGAAACTGACAAGATCGATTCCAATGAGTAAAAAATAAAACGGAGCATGAGCGTACACCATTTTTTATTGCACTTCATTGTCCCATGTGTGGGCAGTATTTTGATTTAGAATAACTATCCTACCTCAAAAATTAATTGATATGGTCTTTTAAATAAAGAAGACTTGTGCGTTTGTGTTTCTCAAAATAGTGGAATTATGTGCTTCTCTATTCAGCGTATTCGATTCGACCTACTCAGTTTCAAATTGATTCCTCAAATCTTGCTAATGAGAAACGTCACGGAACGTTGTGCTAGAAACTTTAAAATTCACTTTACCCTTTTTTAAAACATAACTTTGAGAATGGGTAATAAAAACAAAGTTATAAGCGAATAAAATTGCCGACTTTTCAGTGGGCCACCCTGTACATAATCGGTGCGCAAAGAACTGAACGCATTGAACGCATTCCTCGCGATAACAAAGTTGTTTGTTGACGCTCAGTGGGCGCGCGCTAATGCGTAGGTGAAGTTACGCTAAGAGCTTGGAACAGTTATATGCCTGTAAACTTAAGCTAACTTTCATTCGCGCTAATTGTCGATTGCTCAAATCTACACTATGGCTGTTGCCGAATCATTATAAGTGCCAAAGCATAAATTTTCCATGTTAAAGATACCAATAGCTGCAAATTTATCGATGTGGTAAATATTAAGCAAAGCTTTTTTTAGTATCTGTAAGTTCAAATTTATCGGCATTGAAATGATATCATTATAGATAAAAACTGAACGCCTATCAGTAGTCATTGAGTATGTATTAGTTTCGATATTCCAGCAAATTCGTGGTTTCAACGTTTTACAAGTTGTTAGAAAGTTCTAGGATATTTTTTTGTTAATAGCATCAAGACCTTTAAGAAAAGAAACTATTTTATCTGAAACGTAAGCGAGATTTTCCTGCTCCAAAAAGCCGTTCTTATACAAATTTTGTCATTTCGTTGATTCTTTGCTGATATATTGTCGATTACTCAGAATATATTGCTTTATGCCATACCCACATTTATGAGTACATTTTCCAAGTCAAAAAAGATATATTTCATATTGATTTGACTCGCAACGTGTCCTTATTGAAGAAATAGTATAAAAGAAAAAGTTTATATAAAACGCAAGTGCGCGCCGGTGCTCTGATAAGCTGATGAATTCTTGCGACTGCCAGCAGAAATCGGATAGCTTTTGATCAAAAAAGTAAACGGCACTGGCTGTGCTTTAAAAAATTAACGATAAAAAAAATAACAAATAACTTCGGAAATGAAAAAATTGAGCCCCATTACATGCAGCATACAAGAGTATAAGCTGCACTCTTTGCAAGTATTGGCGGAATTCGTCGCTGGAGCGGCATTCGCTTTTCCCACCACCTGCCTTGCAATTAAATACATTAATCTTTTTGCAGTTTACAATATACAACTAGACGTTTTTCGTCCCCAGCGATAATTCGCACTCATTTCATGTGTCAGTGTGAGGAAACACGGCGATAAAGATGATTTACAAGGCATAAGTGGTTGGTGTGCGATACTCGCAAATATTTCTGAGATAATCAACGCAGAAAGTTGCTTTTAAATATGAGATTCCTCTTCCTCACTGACCCCTTGGATAGCGTATTTAGTTAGGTGAAAATGCACATTACGTCTTTATATTTGCGATCAAACATTTGTGTGTTCTACAGTTACATCGATCAAATTAAGTATCCAACATCCTCAATCATGCTAAACTGCATCCGGAGTGAACGGATGAGTAAGAAAGTGGCGATGGAAGGGCACGAGTTATGTCGACCATTATTATCTGAATTCAGCTCTAACGTTCGGTACTGGCGTGTAAGATAACTCCAGCCAGCGCATCAAACACGCCAAGAGGGAACGCGAGATGCAAACGGCGTTATCGAACTGATAAGAAATAGGCAAAAGAAAAGGCAACGTCAGCTCGTCCACGACGTTCGCGCCCTTACTTTACCTTCACTCACGCTGTTTACACTGTAGATATGACGCTGAAAAAGTCATTGTATTGTGAAGTGTAACGAAGGCGTGCGCCAGTCCGATCAAACATCAGTGATTGTAGCTTTCAATAATTCGTGTACCGAACAGTACTTGCATTAGTAGAAACCTCCCACCTTGGAGCCGCCAAATGAAATTAAGCTTGTTTATTCAGTTTTGATGCCAGTTACTGCTTAAAATTAACCTCATCGACAATTAATGCTGACTTTAGTTCGCTTATTGGCTGTTTACAAAACTTACACTATTTCTCCATAGAATACTTTGCAGACCGTTTATAAGCAGTAGTCTAGGATCGTTGGTTCTTAAAATTTGTTGAAGAACTGACACCCTTGCAGCCAGCACAAGCCTCTCCATCCTGAATATGAATACTTTTCAACGACACGTTTCTAAAGCAGTTTTTTGATAGCCTGCTATTGCAGTATGCGCTTATTCACCAGGCTACTGAGCTCAAATCAAATTTTTGCTTGCTTAATCGAGCAACAACTTTATGCAATTCAGTTTAAGTAAAGACTATATTGTCTGAACCTTCCACTGTGTCACTTGATTGACATTGATATTTTGAGTATCGTATACATATTTTTACGCAGTACATGTACGATATGCAGTAAGTATCGTACTAGATATTAAAAATCTCATCATATTCAACGGCTACTGCGAGTGTCGAGCAAAGGGATAAATTATTTTCGAAAACTGAATGTGGCGTATTTGAAAAAGTAAAATTGGGTTAGAGTGATCTGGTTTGACTGATTCTGAACATTCGGCTTCCCACGTTTTGTACTGGTAAAATTGTTTGTAACGGAATACTGCTTTGAGCAGTGAAAATCTATCGGTATCATTTTTGCCGGTACCAAAGATTTGCATTGTAGATGACGTACTTTCTGCAGGAATTGTAAGCATGATTTGTCCCATGATGCAGTGCAATAATCCAAAGTGTTCGTTCAACAAAAGGAGAGAAAATAAATCTTTCAGCCACCAACGCCTGCGTTTGTAGCAAAATTATGTCATGAACTTGGCCCGAAACTACTGCGGCTTACAGTGTATCTGAGCTATAGGAATAGGGCAGGACAGAATAACTTTCCTAATATTGTTCCAGCGAATGTGACACAAGTGTAATTCAACAATTTCGAGCAAATTACAGCGAAATGTGCACTTGGTTGATGGTAATTCAAACTATTAGTTATTTTTGTCCCCCAACGCTCGTCCACCAGTCCCGCCTTCGCAATACGGTTCAGTGATTTACTGATTGACCTTAGCGAAATCCGCACGATGATCTAACAGTCTATGCGCATCCAGATCTATTACTGAAAAACAATAAAGCTGTCAGTTACCGGCACTAATAGGTGTTTAGTATAAAGAAGCTTAAAATTATGGATGCCATTAAAATGCCATATACAACAAAGTACATGCATGAAACTTTTCTTCGGACAGTGAAAAAACGTAAGCTTTTATTATCTTTTAACGCTACTCGCCTATCATCCAAAACCTATCTATGCCGAAAATAATTTATGTACAATTCAAATTGAGCTTAAGCAAAATTAATGCTTTTGACGACATTATAGCATATTTGAGGTGTACTTGTTTTCGAATAATCCAGAAATTATCAATCAAGCAGCTTTTTGAAAAGTAATTTTGTAATTTAGTACTTAAAATTTGATGATTTGATTGATAAATTCTCCTGCAATACACAAATATGTAGGATTTGCTTTTCATTGCGCCATTAAGCAATTGTCCGCCGTAAGAGCTTCTTATTTCTTCTAGCATCTGATCAGATCCCGCTTCTATCAGAATAATATTGACCAAAGATCGTAAATGATGTTGGCGAATGATCTTTGGTTAAAGATACCGTATCTTAGAAGCTTACTTAAAGAAACCATCTTAAGTGTCCATTTTATCATTTTATAAATCAAAAAGAATGTCTCGTGACGTCTTTATGCTGAAAGACAAGATTGCGATTTACCTTAACATCACAGTCGACACTCATTTAATTGAAACCTATTAGAGCTCCGCTATGTGACCGCAGTGGAAGAGAGAGAGAGTCATCAAAAATTGCTAATGTAATATGTTACTCGGAGCTTCATCTTTTACATGCAAATAGTTCTGAAATGTAGCACTTTCGTGAAGAACTTTGGAACATATTTCAGCTGTAAAGCCAATGAACTACGGAATATAAAACGCTCCTCATGTGTGCTTTCGAAATTCTATAATATGAAGTGTTGATGATCATGATGCAAATTGGAAATTAGAAATTAACTCTGAGAAAATGTCTGTTTCTGTATCACGAGCTTTCTTTTGGACTGAGAACCGTAATTATTTGAGCTAATATGAGAGATACTACTTCTAAACGCTGACCAGTGCACATGTTCTTGCTACGTACAATATATCTCTGTGAACGCAAAGCTATTTTGGCGTGCCTCGATCAAGCATCGCTGACAATGGCTGTTTCTTATCATGTTTATAAACCTTAAAAGCGAAACTAATCTTTAATTGATGCTGACGCTGCAGTTGCTTTAAAATCAGTTGACTCGTATTCTTCCCACAAGGTGGTAAATGTTTTATTGGCATGTGGTTGTGTGCTGAGCAGGACAATATAACCTTTTGTGCAAGACAGCACACAAATATCAAGAATGTTCACCGCCTTAGTTGGCGGTCTTTTTAAGATTTCATGTCCTCGCGATGTTCACGTCAGCAAGAACTGTAACACCAGCTTTGTAAGAGAAAAACATCAAGCGCTCTACACAAATTCCCAATCAAATTTTGTTTATGAGCGTTTATGATATGGTTTATGCGCAATAGGATTTTCAGCCCCTCGGAATGAAATAGCGATTTAAACAGACCAAATCATCAACATACATTTCATTGTAATTGATTAGTATTCAATGTTGCTCGAAGCTATTTCAATTCACCGATTTATAATTGCCACTAGTGAAAGGGTTAAAATTGAATTATTTCTATAGGGAAGCGAATATGCGTATCAAAAGTGTATGCAAGTCGATTATGCTGCTCAGTGTCGTAACTTTCACTCGAGCGCTTACTTTCTGATAAAGAGCATAAGTGTACTAAAATATCTTATCATTGCGCTCCAAGCTGTCGGTTGCTAAATAATGAAGTTTGAAAGCATGCAAGCGAAACAAGCTATGTGGCTTCATTTCATCCATCTTATCCATGTGAGTACACTTACTGCCATAAAATTACTCGATAATGCTCCAATTTTCTTGCATTATAATAGATTCACTGTGTGCAGAGGAGGACCGCTTTGAGCGGAGCACAGAATCTTATTACAGCTGCTCGAGTCACCAAATTTCAATAACGTTCAACTGACTGAAGAAGAAAATGTAGACTTTTGACTCGATCATTTATCAAAATTTTAAAATACCGGCTGAAGGTACAAGCATTTGGTGCGTCGACACTTTATGACAACAACTGTTACGACGATATTTAAAAACTGGCTAGTTTTGCGCATATATATATATGTTGCTTTTAACCTGAAGTGTTTAAATACGAGGAAAACTGCGAATTAGGGTGATTTAGAAGGGAAAACGGTACGGCTACTCTAAGGGTATATCGTTAGAATTGCTTAATCTGACCACCAATAAATGCACGCAGGAGCGCAGTTAACGGGAAAAGTAGCTTCGCAGTTTATGCATCGCTTATCACACGAACGCCGAAAGGAAATTCTTGATTCGTCACGTCCCTTTATCACAATTGCACTACGGTTTCAATGATCAACGTCTTTATCAGGTTTCATCAGAAATATGAGCAGCTGGGCTAAGCAACTCGCCCGACTTGTACAAAGTTTCGTCGCATCACATGTAAACGCTCATATCAGGAAATCAAAAAACTTTCAACTTAAACTGTGTGGGGTGAACGGTCAAAACTGCCAGGGGTTAGGATAAGATAAGACTGTCATTAATGTTATCGTACTTTGAAACAACCAAGTCGTGTCCTACTACGAAACGACTGATGTCGTAATGTTACGGTACGATTATATTGCCAACCAGCAATACAATGCCTGCACCGTTTGTACAAAAACCCTTTACCTTATCAAAATGATCAAGGTGGGAACAAATTTCACTTGTACACAAGTCGTCTTATACCGAAAAAATGAACCATTCTGGGATGGAACGTTTATAGAATGCACATATCATGTTAAAGTTGTGTAATAATACCAAGTTTTCTTTCAATCGGTCCACTATGTGTAATTTTATAATGTGCACTAAAAGGAAGATACATTTTAATCCGCTCATTACACACCTGCGTGAACAATTGCATGCGCAAGTTTCTCCGACCTATCACAACATAAACAAGTTTCGGCTCACTCAGCGAAATATGAAGACTGCTAAAGCGCAGTTACTCGGAGAGCTGCACACGCGAGTCTTATCAGCTTATCACGAGTCCACGCCCTTAAAGACGTTCGAAGGGAACCATTATGTTCAAAGATTCTATCAGCGCGTCGCACGCCTCACCTATCAATTCAATGTCGTCGAAGAGAGCGGCGGTGAGCGGCGTGACTGCTGATAATTGTCCGAGTGTCATCGCTGTCTCTCTCATAGTCTGCTTTTGAAAAGTGATCGTTCCTTCTAAGTCACAGCTATTAAAGCAGCTCTAATCTCAATAGTAGAGACTTTAATGAGAACCACGGAATAGTAGCCATGCAACCTTTAAGTTGGCTTTAACTCTGCATAATATAAGTTTGCTAATGCTTGATAGCGAAAAACTGAGCACTATATTACGGCCCGAAATTACAGTTCTAAATTCTGGCCAAATCTGCTATATAATTCTTATAAAATGTGATAGTTAATAGAATCTTTGCTTTAATATGTTCTCTGAACTCTCTCGTGACTTTTACTCAATAACAGTGCAGGTGATAAATGTAACCACTGAACGACGTTGTTGTCGAGACAGCTCAAATAATCAGTCACATGATTCTATTTTTAGAATACAAGCCCTGTTATCTCGAATTTCTGGTAAACATTTTCGATTAACCTTCGCTTAGCACATCACTACCGATGACAAACTCAAAGAGCCCTATGAACGGGCCAGGAACAGAGTCGGTTGAAGGCAGCAGTAGAGTAGCGGATTCGCTACCGTTGTCAGAGAATAAGGCAGTACAGCACGAGGTAAATGCCAACTTGAAGGCGAGCCCGTCTTTACTCAACAACTCGGCTAATTCTTCAATCCGACCTACAGAGAACGAAGGTGAGCGTGCTTGCGTTTATTTCTTTCCTATTGAAATATACCCCACAGCTTGAGTAACTCAAATTCAATTTCAAACAAATTTTGTTACAACGTAAAATAGCTTTAAATTGTCTTTAAAATTTTTGTTTCAATCTGGAATTAAATCGCCGAGAAATTTGATTTTTACTGGATAGACTGACTTTTATGCAGTGGGACGGAGCAAAGAAGGGAATCCATCACATATACACGCCACTATATCATCGTTAATTTCGGCTTATATTACAAAAATCAAACATTTGTCAAAGGAGCTTTGATTTTCTCAGTTGTTTGTAATCACGATGAGCTAAAAACAGCAATTAAATTTGATTGTTCGCAGTTTGTTGCTACAGGGTGTCAAGAAAGTCACGATACAATTTGTTTTTGAATAACTTGGCCCAAAATAATCCAACTGAGCTGAAAAGTTCCATAAATAATCTACAGACTATGAGGATTTCTTTTTAATTATCAAATTTGGTCAGCGCCCTGTCGAGGTGTGGCCCCTAAAAGACAAGCACTCGTTTTAAAGCAAATTGCGCGCGACGCATGAAGGTAAATTCATGGGTGAGCTCAGTAAGAAGAAATTTTGGATACGTTTTGCTTTAAAATGTTTAAGTAAAACACAATCACTTCTTTTATTGATTTCAAGTCTAAAATTATCCAAAATTTCTTCTTACCGAGCTCACCCATGAATTTACCTTCACGCGTCGTATGCAATTTGCTTTGAAACGAGTGCTTGTCTTTTATGGACCACACCTCGACAGTGCGCTGACCAAATTTTATAATTAAAAATTAATCCTCATAGTCTGTAGGTTATTTATGCTAATTTTCAGCTCAGTTTGATTATTTTAGGCAAAGTTATTCAAAAAAATTGTATCATGACTTAATTGACACCCTGTACAATTAATCAATCAATTGACCTTCTCAATACCCGTTTCTTGATCTTATGATAGCCAAAAAATTATAATTGAATCAAATATGCAAAGTTCTAATTCTTTTTAGGTTTTAAAAGCGACGCTTGTTTCCACACCTAAAACCTTTGCTTTAACATTGTCCAAAATAACAGAATATGGATTGTTTATCCATCTCAAACGTTTTTTGCTGAAATAAAGTTAAAGTGACACACACACTCCTCGTGAGCTGTCAATAAGAGGAAATCCCCATGACGCATGAGGAAGCTTTATCAGTGACGTATTAGTTGTTGACTAATACAGCTTTTAAAGTCATCAGATGACGAATACAAAACGTTATTCAGAGCGGTTTTTGCTTTTTGAACATAGCGATCGTCACCGTTACATATTGGCTTAAGATAATGTGGCCTCGGTGGCCAAGATATTCGTGTGCACAAAAGATATTTACCACTTGATGAGATTTATCTATGACAACACTCAAATGTAGTTTAGTTTGAGAGTTCATTTTAAAGGTCTCAGATGAAGATATAAGGGATTGGAAAAGGAAGCATATGCCAACCTCTATTATGACTCACTATGCTTAGTGCGATTGAATCGAAAATCAAGCATAATCGTCTAATTTCCAGGTTGGTGTAGAAATGAAAAATATATTGTACGCGTTGAAAATGGATTTGAATGTAGTAAATGCAAGAAACGTTATGATCGCTACAAGACTGCGTCATACCATGTGACCATTTACCATCGAGAACCGCTCATCAAATGCGATCAAATTGGATGTCAGTTTACGTCCAGAGAAGCAATATTTATTCATTATCATAAGTACCATCAACACGGTATTGCACTACCTGAATCAATTAACTTAGGTGAAAGCTTTGAAGTTTCCTCGTTATTGCGCTCTAATCCACCAGTTGAACATTTTTTGGATAAATAGCCCTGTTTTCATGGCAGTACTCTAGCTATGTTGTGCTCCTGTTTTACCTATTAAGTATTAAAATTCCACGAGTTTCTTTGTTACAGTATGTGTACATGAGACTGTTCTACAACTTTTTTATGGATTTTGTTTGACTTTGGGCGATTCTTTCAGGAAACAGAGGGAATCGATAACTGTTCAGTTCATTTAAGTTAAACAAAATATCTTTATTTCTGAAAAAATTCAATGGAACAAAAAGGTTTTGCTTGAACAAAAATACAAAAATATCCATAACGAATATTCCGGTAAAGCAGCGCAAACGCTCTTTTTTTATACGAAATGAAATACGAACAGTACCTATCGCTTGACCAAGCTTGTTTCAACTTGTTTTGATCAGCATGTCCATTAATCATTGCCAATTGCATAGTCAAATTCAACCAAGCAATCGCTAATTTTGTTCTTTATTTTTTCAGACTCTCGTAAATGCCCGTTCTGCGAGCATGTTTCAAAATCACCGGTCATTATAGAAAAGCACATTATGCGCCATATGGCTGAAAGAGACAGAAATGGACCGATGCAAAAGTGTCCACAATGCTCGATGCAATTGAGTTCGCAAAGAAGTATGTACAGCCATATGCTGACCCACTCGGAGAGCAAAAATTAACCTTGCGAATAATGCGAATAAAAGTATGTAACAGCGTGCCTTATTTTCCAGATTGGGACGACATAATTTATTTCGCTAATTTATTCAAATATACGCCTGAACTGAATGAATGGTAAAAGTCCTTGTATCATTTCTAGACCAGTTGGTTTTCTGTTGTTCAAAAATGCATGTGTTCTGAAAACTAATTCACTTACAATGTTAGGACTATTTTTTCGTATGCGGATCGCAATGTGCACCTCTGCCATAGCTTAGACTGGAAGATAAGAATTATAACAACTCCTTCGCCGTGAGATACACAGCTGCCCACGGTAGATCTTTTATCTAAGCTTGCGTTGCCAATGAGATGGCGCAGTTGCACGCTTCATTCATTGTTGCTTCCCGATTCCTATTCTTTACTTTATTTTCCTTCATCAATTCAAATCGTTGAGTTTATTCTACATCATGTTTTAGTGATTATAAGTAATTTCAAGCTTCTGTGATTGTACTGGATATTGCTATCCATTTTCTTCGCCATTATTAGTGCTACTATGCATGAACTGTATCATGCAATACACGTCAACAAGTTGGCTGCATTTGCTGACTAAAATTAAAGGCTTTATGCAGTAGTTGCACACTGCCTCAAATAGCGCATTTAAAATTCTTCTTTCGTCTATTTCTTAATTTATCCACAATAGTACACAGGTAATTATTATATGTGCGTATGCATGGCAATCAAAATGCACAGTTTCTGGTGTAATCGGAAGCAAGCCCTGCTGGAAGGTTGTCTCGTCGTATCTGAGAGCACTAAAACTTGCGACAAAGACGTTGCCTTAGTCTCTAACTGTATAATACTTTTTTGTAACGATCATGTCAAAATTCCTTTCTGAACGCTGCAAGTTAAATAAAAAGCGCACGTCCGATAAGATAACGAGCTCAGACGCACTGCCACCCTGAAAACGCCAACTCTTTGTGTCAGTCTCATGAATACTAAGAACACTGTTAATGCGCAAGCAAAGGTCATCTCTCAGTTTTTCGTGACAGTTAGTAGCGAACAACGGCAAGCATTAAAACATAGCACAAGACAGCCCATGCAGACACCTATAAAAATTTTCACTTTTAATGTTGCGGCCTTAAGATATTGGCAGAGTTTGCGCGGCAATCCGCTTATGTTTCGGATGTTAAGTATTTGCCAGGCCTATCTTCAATGCGTATGTCAAGCGTCACGCATCCGCTCTGAAAAAGAATGATTAAAATGACGGCGCTCTCAAGACATCCGCGATGATGTTAATATCTTATATCATAGTTATCATATCGCTCTGTGTCACACGTGTGCAGAAGATGACGGAATACAGTTCAGTAAAACCCGGATATAAGAGACACGGATATAAGAGAAACCCGGATATAAGAGACATTTTTTTGGCGGATTTTGTGGCCAAGACCCGGATATAAGAGAAAGCACCCCATAAAATGACGAAAACCTGCCAGCTCAAGCAGTAAAACGGGTGCTTTAGTAAGCAAAAGGTCGCGGGTTCGATTCCCATGATGTTCGAGTTCACTTTAGGAGATTCACAGGGGATGTGGGAATCGAACTCTCGACCTTTTGCTACCATATCACCAGTTCTACATACTACTTGAGATCGCATGCTCCAAATAAAGTATTCGACTGTGCTCTCATACTTGTGTTTCGACCAAAAAAGGCGCAGAAAAACAAAGTGGGGACAACTAACATGTGGGTGAGTAAACTCGTCCATAGCTAAATTTTAGTTGACTCTCACTGTGTGCAATTTCACGGTAAACACGTTCAATCTAAGATTAATAATTACTTTTCGTGATTTAAAATGCTCGAACCGTTCTAAAAATGTTCTTTTATTCGATGAACAATATGTTCTAACCGTTAGTACAGTATTTGACATGTTTCTTACAAAAAGTATTGCACAAAAAGGCCGACCCCGCATATAAGAGAACCCCGGATATAAGAGACTTTTTTCAATTTCCCAAGCTGTCTCTTATATCCGCGTTTTACTGTATGAACTTTCCTCTGCAGTTGACGAGGGCGGGCGGCGCTGTTAAATTTCATTCATGTTCCAATGTTCCCACTCTGATAGGTTTCAGCTGGCCGTCATCTGCTATTGCATCGTCATCAGAGCGTATAGGACATCGGAAGTGAGATAAGAGTACGTATCACGCGACAAAGTCTGACTTCAAGTCTCTGTCATTTTCATGTACCGTTGACTGGCATCAGGGGACCAATTTCAGACAACAATTACAATGCGAAAGCGCAAGAGCGACGATTGATCAATGCTCGATTATTGCCAATTATTTCCCATTTTCAAATGACACTGCAACTAAGCAATGCAGCATTTTTAATAGTGTCGTGAGATGAACTTCATATTGGCACCTGCGTTTACACCCCCTCCATGGCCCGTTGCCACTGCTCCAGTTTCCATCGATTCAGCAATTCCCAGCGGGCACTGACCTCAAAACACGGTCATGATTCAACAACTGTACGTAATGAATTTGATCTCCTGTCCAGTTCAATTAAGTTTCTGTTAAAATTGTTTTATTTTGCCTTAGTGAATGTTTTCTTTCTTTGCTTTAGATGAATGCTTCACTGCACATCTTGTAAATCGCAAGTCGAGGCAAAATTAGGTGATTTAGTGTCAAGATGCGCATTAAGCTGTATTCACATGCTTCCTGCGCAATTTGAATTTGTATAGCATATGAACTGAAGTCTTGGAAAAATATTTCTTTGTACGTATTACATGCATCTACCTACTGTACACTCTTAATTAATCCAGGCTGCACTGATCCAACCTTCGTTAATCTTTTTTGAAGTACCGAATTTTCTCGAAATTACGCCCCGGGGGGCGTAAATTTGAAAGTCTTCTCGATATTTAGCCCGGGGCGTAATTTCGGAGTTAAAAAGTGTTCGTTTGACCTCAAGAAATAGTACCGTTTGAGCTATCTTTTCTTGAAATTTTGCCTTGGTATATTAATAGATATACGTGTAAAATTGCATTTAATTGCAATTTCACCTGAACATGGCCGACTTTCACAATTTAATGTGGCTTTGCTTCGGTAAAACAGTATCTGGTGGTAGTAATACAGCACTTTTACGTATCAGTACGTTTCTAAGCATTTCGCGAAATTAAGCCCCGGGGCGTAATTTTGAATTTCACGTGACCACCAAAAAGCACGTTTTTTTCGTCAGCGCCCCGGGGCCTAATTTCGAGAAAACCCGGTACGGAGGCGGAATGTCCAGTTGAGAGCGTTACATTATGCGAGTATGGAAATGGTTGTAAACTCTTTTACTCAGTTTAAAAGAAGAAAGATGCAAAATGCAAATCTTGGAGTCCTCAGTTTCTGTAAAATTGAATGTGTGCATAAGTGAAGACGACATGGAGTAGTATGCATAAATAAAGTAGTGAGATGGATCAGTTTGCTGCTCTTGGGTGCCTTTAAATCAAGCGGAGCGAATTGTTAGTACAATTTTTATCCTAATCGCTCTTTAATCAGAAACTAGGCATACTACTGAGTTTCCCAACAATCACAGTTTTGCATACTGTAGCCTCATGACAGCCACTGGGACTAAAGCGCACTATGTAGACTAGCCCAATGCCGAGACGGGCAAGGGGTTGAACTCAAGAGAATGGCAAGTGGCCCGGGAAAATATACCACTTACACTCCAATGCGCATGTCTGTCTAGATTTGAGACGAATTGGCCGCAAAATAACAGTATTACGTTTGTTATCAGTGTCAGCATGCCTACTCAGCAGCAGCAGCAGCACAGAATGATGCTACATACTATGTTACTGTTACAATGAATCTTGTTGGTGTCATTGTTTGCTTTTAACGCCCACGCGTAGACCTTGTCAATGGGGATGGGAGGAGTGTACGTGCGCTGAGTCAAACAATAGGTGCAGTCTTGTGATAAAAGATTTTGTATCGGAGTTTTATCAATCATTAACGCCCTCTTCCGATCCGATGAATGACGTAATCATAGTGATGTCATGATAACTTGCAGTAGTTACTCTACATGTCCGCCCATACATAACGTATTTGACGCAAGAACAACCACACAGATCGTGGGTTGATAAAAGGGAGCATATATGCATAAAAATTATTACACTTCCATAAGCGCCAAATTTTTAAAGAATATGTCTAATTTGCGTCTCATAGAAAGAGCGCGTACTTGGATTGATTTTGAGTAACTTAATTATTATTGATTCAGAGAGAGTGTCTTCCCATGGATCTCTAAAATTTTAACGCAGTAGAAACATTGAAAATATTGCTATAATTTAATATGGCGTAATGAAAAGTTTATAGGTCATTTCAGATTCTTAACCATACTGCATCAAATGCTCGTGCTACAGAAGAAAATCTTTGCGGTGTGTTCTATTAGATTGCTACATAAGTTCTGATACGTTTTTTTGATGAAAAATAACTCCGGTAATATACAATTACATTCAGTGGGATTTTTTTCATATTGCAGAGCAACTTCCAACTTCGATTTCCTCTATTAATCATCAAAATTGATTCAGTTTTCATCATTTTATACCTTAAAGTGGAAGATTTTGCGCACACGGAAGCGCAACCGGCGATATTTGATTTTTTCGTTAATTCTAATCATTTTGAATAGGACACGCTTGATGACAAATAGCTTCGGTAAGGCACAACAAAACTCAAAGCGGATTTTTAGATCTTTTAGAGCTTTCCTTAACTTAGATTTTCGTATTTTAATTATAAGATTTTGATCCTAATAATTCATTTTACAGACTTTGGATGGAGATGCGCGATTTCACATCATACTTTTGACCAGTTTCATGTTTTCATATCGTCATATCTTTGACGAAATTCAATTTTCACATAGGGAGATGTTTCATTGTATAGAGAACCTGCTCTTAATGCTTTATCGCTTTTTATAAAGATGTGCGTTGTATACGGAAAATTATTTCGCTCAATAAATAAAAGAAAATGACGTCATTATCTGTGCATTATGAAAAATATGACAAAATTTGTTACGAACAGGGCCGGATCATGGAAGTTCGAAGGTCCCCTAGGTAAAGCGATCAGATGACTATTTTCAGGAAGGCAGACGTTGGCAAAAGAACTAAATCCTTTTCGGGTGCACGGGTGCGTCCAAACGTTCCTCATCCGCTGATTGAGAAATTTTGTGCTAACTTCAGCACCTGACGAGGCTTTACTCACTGAAAGTGCTGTCTGAGGTTTTTCGGGTCCTCCGCGGTCGTGAACTTATTGGCCACACAGCCCACATTGCTGCTGCGATATTCCAAAACAGGCTGCGAGAGCATTGCACTGGTAACATATAACGTTTGATTTTTGTGAAAACCTGAGATGAAACAACTCACATAGAAACCCATAAAAAATAAAGCAAGTAAAAAGTGAAGCAAAAGCTGCTGAATCTATAAAATTACTGTTTTCATTCTTCCGGCAAATGGCTCTATTTTTCTCAAATGGTCTATTGTTGAGCGCTTGCGGATTGAGGTATGATATTGGGTTTGATAAATGGCCTTTTTTGATCATAATTCTAAATGTGATATAATTCGTCTACGTTTGCCATAAAGTGATAATAGATATAGTGTGAAAAAATCAATTTAAAACTCTAGCGATGCGGTATGCTTTCGCATCAGACAAATGCGAAGTGGAAAAGCGTCGCATGACGATCTGCCACGCGTAGGCGAAAGTCTTAACGCGCAGCGATGCTCTGCTGCCGTAGCGATGCTTATAATTGTTGCCTAAATTTTATTTCAGTTGTATGTTCAGCTGTAGCAGTTTAGACATAGGATTGATTGGGGGATTTTTGAGATTAGCGCTCAAAGGAAGGTCGCAATTGTGTCCTTTAACAGATATGTTCGTGGTGTATCGTCTCATTAAAAGTACTAGACTGAACTTCAATCTTTATGAATAGCGGCTGCAACACACTCATCATTGCTTTGGTAAGGAGAATGTCGCAGCCTAATTACATCAGCGCTAACCTAAACAATAAATACGAAGTTGAACAAATGCTTTTCTCCTGAATAAATCCTTTTGGTTTCATTGTTGCGATTTTTCCAAACATTCATTGAAATGTAGAACAAAAAATGATAGAAATGAAACGATGTACAATTATTATTGCGTCATATCGATTAAAGTTAGATTTGTGGCATTGATAAATGCGTCTTGTTGCTGTAGTCGCCACTGTCGATTGCTTTTAATGTGTTAGGTGTCGGCGTGATAGTTCGCAATCAAAGCTGTCTTCTTCTCGTAATGACTGCATCATCGATGATCGTCTTTTACAGCTGTCATAGCTTTAAGCGCGTCTAAGGTCCTCACAAAATGATTGTCGCAAATTACCGATAACGATTTGCAGTCAGTTGTCTAGTATAGCTAAATATTTCTACTAATCAATAATATATACTTGTAATTTAATTTTTTCGATATTATTTGGACGAACATTTAAATTGGAAAGTGATCGGCGCGATTTCCTCTGAACAATGCTTGCTAGCATCGATTTTTACATTATTTTCAGTTATTTGTTTGGGACTGTCTTTCCGTTTTCTGTCTAAATGGCGCAGAGTGAGCCGGCTTCGTCGATGGCCGCCGGTCAGCCGCCGCCGCCCCCACCACTGTTGGCGACTGTCGTCACACCGAACAATAACCCCGGCTCCTATGACGAGCTGCATCGAAAGTGCAAAGGTGGGTAAAGTTTTT
>NIUQ01001546.1:0-29281 GCA_002796945.1 Plectus sambesii
GGAGTAATCTTGGGGTAACTTTTGCTTAGGGCATCCGACCAAGTTCTTGTCGAAAAATTCGAAAAATTGAAAAGTTTAAAAAATAAGAAAAAAGCGAAAATATGGTTTTTTCTTTCCTACACAACTTTCTTAATTCTGCATGAATTTCAAAACTGTGTGCGTTTTCGAACTTCTCTCGTCATTTCCAATCGAATGGTATAAAGAAACATTGATTTTAGCGGCATCTTCACAAATTTCTGGTAACCCGTTTTACCGTAATTTTGGAGATGGTCAACTTTGGATTGAAATTGCGACCTCTGCAAGCATTCGAATTTCAATTTTTATGGCACCGTTGGATAGCCCAGAGTCAGGGGAGTATTCCTAGGGTAACTTTAGCTTAGGGCATCCGACCAAGTTCTTGCCGAAAAATTCGAAAAACTGAAAAGCGAAAAAATGCGGTCTATTCTTTCAATCATAACTTTCTTAGTTTTGCACCAATTTCAAAATTCTGATCAGATTCAGATTCCTCGCAACATTTCCTATCGAATGGTATACAGAAATAAGGAATTTGACATTTTTACTATACTTGTCTGATCAAGTTTAAATTTCCCGCCATATCTCGACACAAAAATATTTTCGAAAAATTCTGATGCGTTTTTCGGAAATCCCGACTTAAACTACCCCTGGAAAACAAATTTCATCAAAATCTGAGAACTTTTTGCTCATTGTGCCAAAGGAAGCTCGATGCTTAGAGAAAGTCTCTCTTAAATGAATTGCAAAAGACATCAATGCCCAATATTTGATCAAGTTACGCACAGTAAAGAGGAAAATTTACACTTTACCGAAACATACGTGTTATGAAAGAAACAAAGTAATTAATGAACGAAACTGAACTAAAATCAGAAGAAACTATATTATTCAGTGCGGTAGCGCTCAACCTCGTTGCTAACGACTCTCCTTCACACGCGGATTTTAATATTGGGCGCAAAAGTGGGATCTTGTTAAACGGTGAACAGAGTTCGCTTCTGTATAGCTCAAAAGACGGAGAATAGCGTTGCACTTCTATCGATGAGAACAGTGGGGAACGGAATCTTATCGTTTTCCCGTAATTTAGCTGCGTATATATATTTGGGGTGCATACATAGGCGCACACTATCGTACCGTGCAAGTGCGTTGTAATCTCGAACGGAAACCGTGGAGGTGCGAGACTACCGTAGTTTTATCGAGCCGCGAAATCTTTCCCAGCGGCTCGTCGATGAAAAGCTAGCGTCAAAAATGTGTTATAAAATGCTAATATCACTGGCCGAAATTCAACCTGGTCATTAGAACTAATAGATCTCTATAGTAGAGCTAACTGGCGCGCCATTCGCCGAATTCTTATCGGTGTAAATAGAAATATGAGGGCGAGTTTTGAGGGAATATTTCGTTTGTCACCAAGTATGACTCCATTAAGTATTGGATTGAATAAACGTTTCCTGCATTATGCTGAAGCAAGATTTATTTTTAAGTTTGAAAGAACGCGGAGTACTTGAAGAATGGGATCGTCTTCTCAGAGGAAGAATGCTGAACAGAAGCGGCTGTCGTCTGCTGCCGGTGTATTCGGTGAGGACACGAATGATGACGAAACAGAGATGACCGCTGAGGAGAGAGCTGCCGCCGAACAAATTGCCGAAGTACGTTTTTTGATTGGTGAAAACAGGCTAAAACCTTGTGTGAGATACCGCCTAAGTTTTGCTTTATTCAGTTATTCTAGGGGTCGGTTTCACATCGCGTACTTTAACTAAAGTCGGACTATACGCAATGATGAAGGATAGACCTTAAGTCCGACTTTAGCTTAAGTACGCGATGTGAAACCCACCCAAGGATTAGAAAATTCAGTGACAAATGTTTAGGCTTTTGCCACAAACGTAAGAATATACGCATGCACTCCATTCTGCTTTAGAGAACAGTACATCTTTCGCTTTAAGCAGAAAGGTCTGAATAATCAATATCTAGGCGCAATGTACAGAAAACTGTAGTCTTTTAGAATAATGTAAACCATCTTGGGAGTAGAATGAAAAAGAATTTTGGCTGAAAGTAACATATTCGTAATATCCTTTTAATTTGATTGTTTTAGGGCGATGACGAGGCGGGCCTGCAAGAGAACGGACAGTCTTCGCGGCGGAAACTTCGCGAAAAGTATCGTCAGATAATCGATGCGGCCGAAGGTATATTTTTCATTGAAAGTGTTTGTTCTTAATGTTTAAAATGCTGACATACTCTACTATAGTCAAATTTTTAGATCAGTAACAATAAATCTCGCCAAGCACCTTAGTTGACAAAGTTGAGCTTTTGGTGCTTAAATACCATTTTTCATCAAAGATGATAGTCATTTCTTGGTTTGTTTCGTGCGCAAATAGATAAAGAGGAGTGCTATCGACTTTCGAAGCAGTTTGTCCTATTCAGTACAAGATTTCTTGTTCCTAATCGCCAAATTTTGACTACAGTCATGTCTCATTGAGCAATAATTTTTTGTTTACTTAATGCATGAATGAGGAAGTATGAGTTGGATTTGGTGCGTTCTTTCAGATGAATTGCGCCGTGGAGCGACGGGAATTACGGCGGACGAACTTTGTCAGCGTATTGAGGACACTGATCAATTATTCCGTCAGGTATGTTGCTTTTTCCGCGCTGACTGTTCGCCAAGAATTCGTTGGAGCCAGAAGCTATCGTCAAAATTTCTTAATTTGTAACAAATGTTCAAAGGGGAGGCCATATGACGCCAATATAAGGTATCTTTAACATGGATTCTGTCAAGGAAAACCTCAGGGGTGTTTATTGACTAATAAATTACGACGATAAGAAATTATGACTGTATTGTTCAGGTGAGCTTCGCGCGAGAGGGAGCATGCGACGCCCAGCTGATGGTTCGCTACTCGCGCATCGGTCTCATCAAGTTGGCAGAGCGCCAGGAAGGTGGCAAGGCCTTCCATCCCGCCCTATTCGCTGCCAAACTGGTCAGTTGGTCTCGTCATTTTACTTCTTTCCGCTCGCGTGTTTTACTATGGTCAGTAAAAAGTGCACTCTTTGCTCAGTTTCGGAGAAATTGAGCTTACCTGCATAATATCACGACTAACGCGCATTGTCTTATATCCCAATTCGACACTTTTCCATCCAGTTTCATCGTTTTCGCCATCTTTACATTTAATTTGGCCAAAGTTGCACTTGAATGGAACGCAAAGATCACGAAATTGAATGCAGAAGGGAAGAATTGTAATGAAAATTGCTGTATAGATAACACGTTGACAAATATTTAGGGCGTATTCTGCGGCGTCAATGCAGAGCCGGGCGATGCACCGCGAATGACCAATGACGCATGGGTCAACTTCGGACGGAAGGTCGGCCCGCTACTTGGCATCCCGCCAAAGTTCTCCTTCCTGTACGTTTCACTCTCATATTTGATATATTTTCTACTTCAGTATAAGATAAATCTTTTTTCATAAATTCGTCACTTTTGCATTTAATGTCGTCATCTGTTTATTCAATTTGCTCACTTGCATAATCAGGTTTTTTAATTTTGCATTCAATTTCGCCAAATTAGAATATTAATTGAATGCAATATACACATATCTTACGATCTATTAAATAATTATTGCTCTAAAAAAGAACCGATATTTATATCTAAATAGTGTTATGCCTAAAAGATTCGATATTTTCATACCTTAGCAATATTATGAATAAAATATCGAAGAGCGCGTCTTTGTATGGAAGTAGAGCACAATTTTACGCATTGCGCAGCTCTATTCATAAACTTCAATAATAAAAGGATTGACGTTACAGGTCAGGTTGTTTGAAGGCAGACGCCCCGAAAGCAAAGGAGAAGATCGCTCGACGCGAAGCCAATCGAACAAAGCTGAATGCCACTGTGCTTCAGGCGAAAGAGGTTCGTACTTTTTCTTAATTTGATTTTATTCTTCTAATTTCATGAATATTACAGCAGCACGGCGAAGCGGAAGATCCCGAATTGACAACGACTAAAGAGGTCCGACTGAATTACACAATTAATGTGATATGTATGACGTCTGAAATCTATAGTGGAATCACAAGAATTAAAAAGCATCCGTTAATTAACTCTTGATAATTTCACTTTCAATTTCGGACATTGCACTAATCACGTTAATTTTGTTCAGCCCTTAACTGATCGAAATATTTTGACTAGAGACATTTCTTGAAGGTAGATCACGTGCGTAAGACGCTGCTGCGATATATGAAGGCGCAGAGATCGCATCGATTTGGCTACTTTGAGTTTGTTCTTCATCCGACCGATTTCGGGAAGACAGTGGAAAATATGTTCCACGTCTCTTTTCTCGTCAAGGACGGTCAGGTTGGCATCGATCTCGATGAAAAAGGATTGCCCATGATTGGTAAGAATCATTGAGAAGTTTTGTTTTCATCTTTTTGTTGACGTATATTACTTTTATCTTTTTACGCAACGACGGCGAGCGTATACGACGAGCCATTACGTTCTTACGTGCTTTCAGTCATTTATGCAGTCAGAAGGAAGTGTGGTAATAGCTTTCACAGATCCCTCGCCTTCATTTTACAGAGCGTGATGGTATTATAATGAATCAAAGTTTTATTTGGAGACTTGTAAATTTAACAGCCTATACTTTTGGTATCATCATACAGTGAAATTTGTTTATACCAGTAATTCTGTCTGGTTCCATAATTACCGGTATAAAAAAACAGTACTGTAACAAAATGTTGCGCTTATGTTTCTGCATTGTAAAAAATTTCAGTGAAACTGAGCGACGCCGACAAGAAGCGATTGAGCGTCGGTGATCGCTCTATGGCGAAGACGAATCAATGTATCGTTAGCATCACAATGGAACAGTGGGAGGTAAGCTGTTAAGCGCGAGATTTAACCTTCGTGTGTCAATGCCGTACTCTACGTGCAACTATCTGAAATAAATTAAACAGTATAAATTGTATAGAGCTGTTTCGCTCTTAATGGGAATTCGCTTATAGCAGTCACATTTGACTGTTGACGAATTTTCGGTATCCTAGGCTTTCTACCGTTGTATTATAGTTTATATCGCTTATATTTATAGTCAGCACTTACACTCGATCATTCTTTCAGCGTTTGGTAGATGCGTTTGGTATTAGCGAGCCGGCGATCAGCCGAATGCCTGAAAGCGACGGCGCCGAGCGCTAAATTTGAATTTCCCGCTTGTCCACTCAGGAACTGCGTTGTGCTGCTGGCCTTTTACTGGTGATCTCCGCTGTTTATATTCATTTATGCAGTGCATTGCATCGTAATTTGTTACTTTTGAACTCAGTTTAATCAATTTTCCATTCAATTTCGCCGCTCTTTCATTCATTTTCTTCTGATTAGCGGTCTACAGTGGAATTCACTTGAAACGGTTTCGGTTATACCGGTAATTTTTGTGGGTCCCAAAGTACACCTCCCCATACAATTAATTTCGCTTATACCGGTAATTTCGATCGGTCCCTCAAGTTCCGGTATAAGTGAATTCCACTGTATTTGTATGCAAAGTTGACGAACTTGAGTGCAAAAGTTACGATTTACTATGCAAGATATTATACGTCTTCTACGTCGTTCTTTATCTATATTCGCTATTTTTGGCGGAGAGCTGCAATGGTGATGTGGAATCCGGCTATTTGCTTCGAAAGTCGATGGACTTATTTTCTTTGCACGTTAAACAATTCAAGAATCGATCATTTTTGATGAATAATAGCGTTTTTGCAAAGAAAAAGAGAGCTTGTTTTGGCGTGTACAAATCTTGCGGGGTTTTTTGAAGAACTGTCTTCTCGCAGTTTCACTGTGTCTTTATGCAACGTATGTTAGTTTCGCGAATAAAACTACAGATCATTATCGAGTGATATTTGTTGTATGTATTATGGAAGATAATACGCATATCCCGTTTTCAGTGTGACTGCATTGCACTTTTACCATTTTC
Organism: Plectus sambesii; assembly: GCA_002796945.1. NCBI lineage: Eukaryota > Metazoa > Nematoda > Chromadorea > Plectida > Plectidae > Plectus > Plectus sambesii. The sequence continues at coordinate 5,940 of NIUQ01001546.1, forward strand.
ACTTAGACAAGGACACTTTCCAGTTCAAAGGTAATGCTTTTCAAATCAAAAAGGGCAAATTCATATGAAAAATGCTCTTTCTAATTAGAAAATGTTTCTTTTGAATAGGAAATATGTTTCTTAATGTGGAAATGGTATATAAAAAGCGTTTTTATTGACACCAGAAGGCTATCGCTAATTTACACTCACAGAGGGCCTATAGGTGATCAGACTAAAAATTATATCTTATCCTACTTCCTTTCAATACAATCACCTTTATGATTCATTGCGTCAATGCGTAGTAAATTTTGCTCGCGTCATTTATGCTTATTGGAATACTGTAAGATGCAAGTACATTCTTCGACGAGTAGGAAGAGGTTGTTTAAACTACAACTATGTCTGATAAAGTGATTTCAACCTGGCAGAACTATTGAGCGCGGAACGCGAATTTTGAGGGGGTGGTGGGCTCAATCTCTTTCAAAGATTACTGTGATAACCGTGTTACGCTCTGTCCGTATAGTAAAGAATGACGACAAAATATACTAGTTTTATTTATGTTCAAGTACATCGAAGTAGAGCAATATTATCCGAGCTCGAATATGCGTTAAGATAGGGCAATATTCGCCATCTTCTAAAGTATTCTGTTAAAACTTCGAGATTGGGTTTAGGTATTTCTGATAATTTTTGTATGAATTTCTTGCAAGCTTAGCATGAGATGATATGTAATGAAACTTGAAGATCGCATTCAGACAATCATTCTGACTGATTGCTTGAAAATCGAACTGTCCTGCTTGCTCTCTGTTCTTGCCCCCGTAGGTGTGGTCGAAAACAGTTTGAGATCAGTAATTAACTTATTAAATCCTTTTTTAGAAAACTAATTTGCTATAAAATACGAGCATAATTGGCACTGTGGGTACCAAACTCATCTGTCGTTTCGAATATCTCAATATGGTCTTTAAATTCCACTAGTAATCATCTCATGCCACGCTTCATAAGTAATAGAGGCATATATAGTTTTTAGATCAATTTTGAATGTTTTGCCACTGTATATTGATATCATTCGTCGAATAAACGGTTGCGCCCAGTTTTCTTTAACAAATAACAGCGATTGAACGTGATGATAGTCACGTTATTTCATACTCATTGACCGGAAAACTGATGAACTGATAGTTCAGCGCTGGTGACGGGAAGTTGTAAACAGTGGGCGGAAAAACACTAACGAGGATTATTATTTCATGATGCAATAATTTTGATATGCTACGAGACAGATTGTTCTAAAAAATGTGCCACAGTCTTTGTTGCCGCGATTGAGAGATGTGGTGCAATCTGCAACTATTGCCCGATACTTTTAGTGTATATTCATTACGATGTAGTAGCAGGGCAGATTTACATGATAAATGAAGATACTGAAGGAAAAAATGCGCATTTTTATTGCATTTGGTAATGTTTTGAAAAGGAAAAAACTTTTCAAGCATCAAGTTTGAATTTGCCGAGTTCGAAGCGGGAATCCGGCCGCCGTCATCGGTTATTGTCTTAATTACAGCGCGTGTAACGCTTTGACAGCGAAATTTGCGACAGTACTGATGGTGCGGTCCCAAAATCGATGCTATTCATAAGCAGAAATAGCCCCACAGATAGTCAACTGTCCGTAGAAAATTTAACTAAAGAAAGTGATTAAGTCAGATTAATTTTAAAGAATCAATAGAATAGGCAGTTCGACTAATGCTCGATTTGAACTTTGCGGTCGTTCAGAAATGCTGCGCACTAGTCTATGATTAGGCACGTTCACATATATGATCCAGTTTGCAACCACTATTGAAAGTTGCATCAAACCACTATAGAGATTAAATCTACGATCGTCTTTGTTCTGAGAGCGCAAGACGCGCTGAGAAGACGCTCTCTGTCAATTCATATAAAAAAATTCGGCAGTACTAATGCCCGATCAAGGTCAGGAAACATTTGAAAGTGAGGACATATCCCCCGGAACATGCTGGAGAGAAAGAAATCCCTTGCTCTAAGAGTTTCAATCAGAAACATTTCTTGCAACTTGTACAATATGATCGTCGAATTGGAAAGCAGCTCTATTGCCGTGACATTTCTTCTGAAGGTGACATTTCCGGGTGGAAGATAGGCGGCAATATTAGATCATTCAAAAAGTAAATAAAAAAGTTGCGTAAAATTTGAGAAACATTAGTTATTTCACCAAGTTAGAGACTGCTTTACGATATGGAGTAAAATTCTTAATAGAGATAATTCAGCTCAGCCTGGATCTGAACTGACATTTACCCGTTTTTCAGAGAGGCCAAATAACTGCTTTTTTTTACATTTGCCTCTCAAAAAGCATTCTGCTGGGAATCAGCTGCAAACTAAAAAAAATACTCGATAAAGCTGAATGAAATTTTGCTAACCGACAGTAAACGAGATGCCGAAAATTTCTTTACAAGAATTTGTTCATAACTTTATCCATATAAAGCTTCACTGTTATTTATTTTGATATGACCTGATACTTCCCATCGTCGTCCCCAGTCAGACGAGTAATATTTTGGTTCCCATCACTGTCGGTAGCGGTCATAAAAAGTTTAAGTGGGCAGCCTTCGCGTCTAACCGAGCCGACCGAGTGGTGTCCGATCGGCGAGCGGGCGGCGATAAGGCAGAAAGAGATTGCGATCGACGGATTCGTGGAGGGCGTCGCAATTATGATTGCCAGCAATTCCCCCGACCTGCCATCTCGTCGTACGTTGTTTCTGTCGCTATGGCGGTGTTTCGGCGGTCGTCTGGACAGAAAAATATGCTCCGATTTACAATCAATGGAAGATATTATTTTTCTTACATTGTGATCATCTTCTCGACGATACTGCCTTTGACATCGACGTTGTTTTCCGAGGAAGATCTGTGCGGGGTGAGATTTCAAGAATTTTTGTGCACTATGTTATACTGACAGCCGAATGGAAAACTCTAGACTTTACGACCATGCGACAACCTGAAGTATTCGTCTTAATTGCTAATATCCTTGTCATAGGTAGGATGATAGTACAGGAAAGCGTTGATCCAAAAGGTACATACCGTGCGTGGACAAGATTTTGGCCACTGTGCTTTTTGACAGCTTTTCGGCACTAATAGATTCATCTGATGATAGCATCCATTTAATAAGTGATTGCAGGTTAGAGCAGACTTCAAGGATTTATCAAGCTTTAGCTGAAAATATAATTTATCTTAATGTTATAACCAGTGAACTTAAATTTTTGTCTTGCGGAAAAACTGATGCACGATTTGAGTGTATTAAATTCTGCCACAATAGTACTTTGTTCGTAATATTAAGGTGATTAATTTGACAGTCAAAGTAAGGTAGTCATTCAAGCTTTTCAACGACGAAAGAAATTGTCTACTACCTCAGGCTATCATTTACTTTATTTGATAAAGGGGGATATGCCGTACAATTCTTTTATACTAATTTTCACACAATTTGTGTTGCATCCTTTCAGTTAGTAATAACACGATTATTCAAGTACAGTTGTATTAGCAGAATTCTTGAAATAACAGTATGATATAAGAGACAAAAGTAAAGCAATGAAATCTCATATCTCAGGCGTATCCCTCTTCGCCCACTCATCACACACGTTGAAGCGACATAATCCGTATTCAATATATCTATTTCAGTACATCACATTCACTGAACATGAACAAGCAGCCAGACTGGGTAATGTATTATTCCTGTACGCCTCTTCCTATGCTTTGGCAAAGAAGTATCGAAGAAACTTTTTGGTGCCAACGCAATATTACAGCAAACTGGCAGATTCATTTAAAATATCTGCTAAACCAAGAAAATCTGACACCGTTTTGGAAAAAGTCCAGTTTGACAGCGAAACATTCGAGCCAGGAGTGTATCACGACACGTCGCTCATTTACGAAACGTGCGCCAATATTGAGATTGGCCGTTTTCTACAGTCGTGGAAGTATTTTATCTCCTACAAAAGTCAAGTTCTGCAGGAGTTAGCCTTTAGGCCCGAAGTTTATCAGGTATTCATTGCTAACTGCGCCTTCCATCTCCTTTATAGGTAACTGAATATTGACAAAGATATTATCTGACAGCGCATAAAATATTAACTGAAATATTTACAGTAAAGTAGTGATAATAGCGGGTGAATCAGAAAAAGCAACTTTGGCATTCAACCTAAATTTTCTTTTAGGGATCGTAAATATTTTATATTTACTCGTATAGTTCAGTTTTATAAGCCTTAAAGCTTTGCTCCCTTTAAGTTAGTGGGAAAATGCTCTAAATTTTTTTGTTGTTTCGGATTGTTTACTGGATATGAAATACCGTAAATCCTCTAATAGACGCCAACCTCAAGCCTTGATTGAAAAAAATAGATGCCCAGAGCGTTTATTAGAGGATTTACGGTATGTCAATTTACAACGCTGTTAACTAACCACAAAGTAAATTTATCATACACAGCAAATAACAGTCTGCGGTTCATTTCCCGAAATTGATTATAAATAAAGAGGGAACATTGCACAAACTTACTGCTTCAGGCCGCTCAGCGAAAGATCATCCAAGCTAAATGGATGCTGCCATTTTTGCCTTCCAAAATCGTCGTCGCCCACGTCCGACGCGGCGACTTTCTCGGCGTAGTAGCGTGGTTTCACGGTTATCTGGTAGTCAGACGGTCTTATATACGGCGAGCATTTGAAAAGATCAAGCGGACCTACAACCTCGATCCAGCTACGACTGTGCTATTCGTCATATCCGAAGATTTTGAATGGAATAAGCGAAGCTTTGGCGGAGAAGCCAACATCGTTCCTTTAAGGGTACTTGTAGTTCTTTATTAAAAGCACTTTTAGGACCTTAAGCAGGCTGAACTCTGAAAATTTGCATGTTTGTAGGGGGGAGGAATACCAGAAGCCAGAGAATGGAATCAGCTTGCATGTCAATGTCATTAAAAGGAAATTCTTTCAGCCATCTGAGAATGAGGCGGTCGATTTGGCCCTGTCTTCCTTTGCTGACTACACAATCATCTCGACAGGGACTTTCAGCTGGTGGTTCGGTTTCTTTAGCAAAGGGCCCGTATTTAGGCCGAAAAAGTATTGCCGGCGATTTCTCTGCTTTGAATACAACGAGGTCGACTTTGTAATACCTCATTGGACGCCGGTGCGATAATTACTATGAACTGTGACGAGGGATGTCAAAGAGGCAAATGGGGTACCGGTCATTAATTTGGGTCGCTATCTTTCTTTAGCCATACTGAACAGTGTTAGTAATGATTTTTGAAATTTCTCACATAACAGAATCATTAATTTGTTGGCCTATTTTCAGTGCCAGAGTGAGACACTAATTTCAAAATTGTCAAAAGTAAGGTCAAAGTCAGAAATCGGTTTTGTTGTCATAAATAGCACTGCTTCTGAATGTCTAATAATAATCCACATGTTTACTGCATATCGCTGAGCACCTGTTTACAACAGATACTCCATTTGCCTGTGTGACATCATCCCTCAAAAGTTGCATACTCCTTATGATTCATGTTCTTTTTCGTTGTTATATTTGTGTGGTGCAGAACATAGTTCGTGCTGTGAGCAGTCAGTAAATCTGTGCATTTTCCAGCGTACTGAAGTTTTGATGATATTGATGATAAATTTATATCGTCAGACATCTCACTAAGTAGAATTCGTACACGTGTGACCAAAAATGACTACATAGAACAACTCAATAACAACATGTGAAAAAATAAAATGACAAAAAATAACTTTTTAGCGAATTGGAAATATCGGAGATTGCATCAACTAACGAAGAATTAATAGAGCGTAAGCAACCGTTGAGAACGCGCTGCAGGTATACTCAGTTTACACCAAAACGAACGACTTACTAAAGCAAATTTGCGCTTTTTCATGTACGTCGATTTATTGTACAATTATCTTGCAGGCAACGACTTGGATTGTTTAAGAAACACTTCATCAGTCATGCATTAATTGTACGCGGTGATTTTTCTGGGTGACTGTCAGTAAAATAGGCGCTTGGCACGCATGGGTGCGCCAACTTGACAATTCGACCCTTTGCTTTGGTGCTTTTATTTACTTTCAATATTGTACATGACGGTTATGGTTTGAAAGACAATGCGCCAGCCAGTTGATTCTCCTTGCGCTTCTGGAATCGGTAGCATTCGAAATCAGATGCTCACAATTTAGCGCGCGAAAATCAAGTATAGGTTCAATTTTATACCAGTACTAAGAGCCGTTTAAGATAGAAGACTACGCAAGTGAATGCTTGTTTGAAGTACTCGCGCTCAGTTTTCATCCCTCGATCTCACAAGTTACTGCTGTCAGAACGCGCGTTAGTTCAAGTTAACTCGACGCATCGCCTTGTACTGATAGATAGGATTGACATTGAATTAAAGTATCAGAATCGCTTCTGCTGGTGCTCCACACTTGATGGCGTAAAGAGAAGCAACAAAGGATTGCGCTTCTAAAACTGCCTTCTTCGTTCTACCATTGCAACGACTGAAAACTGCAACCGTTCTAAAAGCACCGACATCCTAGACACGTCATTTGCTTAATACAAATAAGCCAAGTTTGTCCGCTTGCCTTCGCACTTTTTGACTCAAACAAGGAACTTTGAAGCGGTAACATCACAAGACGAGGCACACGTAGGAAGGTAATGTTTACAAGAACAGATAGTGCAGCGCGAGTTGCGCCAATGTTTTCTTAATTACACAAGGCGCCGAGTACTGATTGTCGCACGGCGGCACGATAAACGACGCCTGCAAACGCTGCTGAGCAGACGTCCTATTGTCGGCTTGTGATATGATAAGAAACTGACGCCAGCCCCCAGAAATAAGCCATATAAAAGCCGGTAGAAAACATGTTGATCGCCATCCCTTCCCATTACGACTGTTTATGTCAACAGCTAACCTTCTATTGTTTGAAAACACGTCCTCGGCTACTTAAATCCGTCGTAGCTGCCGAATTCAAGAGTCTCTTCTCGCCACTTCAAGTCTTCACCTCAATTATCCCCCCTCTTCCAACCATGAATCGGTTTCTACCGTTTCTTTTCCTATTCGGCTGCCATATGATTGTAAGTTGAACTGATATGTATAAACAAACTACCCAAATACCCAATTTTATATTGAAATAATCTTTATCTAAGTGACTGACTTCATAAGATGCACATTTCATAGAGGAAATTGTTAGAAGAGAAATAAATTTAGCTTATAGAGGCCGCGTCTTGATTAGTGATAGGATTTAGGGGATGAGCCCAGTTATTGAGTATTGGGGGTGCAGACAGGCCGAGCCGGAAGTTTATCTCCGCTAAATCGTTATTTCCATTGCCATGGTGCTCAACGCGACTCATGGCAGATTTTAGCGCGGGCAAACGAATCGGTACGGTCTCTTTATCCTTCAATGCAATTTTTGAAACGAAGAGTGCTTATGTTTGTGTTTGCAGCCATTTCTAGTGCACGCAAGCACTGTAGACGCCCAGAAACGCCCTCTAAGTACTTCAAAGTGCGCACGCATTAGGCGGAGCCTACTTAACTGATAATCGACCCATCATTAATATGAAAATCTATTTTGAACAGCCGAGTTTCTGAGATATGAGCTTTAGTCTCATTTTTGGCACTTTTCAGGCAGCTGAAGAAGCGATTGTCGATCGATGTGACTTGCTTTGCTCGCAGTATATGATATGCAGAGAATCTCATGCCAGTGGAATGTCAGAGATGCCACCTTGCGTAAAGCCTATGCCGCCTTGCGCATGTCATCCCGTTCCCGAGGTAATATTTTGAAAACTGATATCGATTTCTGGAAATGTTCAATATACCTGGCTAGTTAGCGCAACTTACAACTTCAGGAAATTCTATAGCAATGCTTTAATCAATTTTTTAATGCCAAATTAGACTTAAACCAATGACACTACTGGAACTTGCCTCAAGGTTCATAGATAATGGCAGACTATAACTATTTAAATTGTCAAGAAATTTATCTTTAAAGCTAAAATTCGTAAAAATTTCCCATGTCTTTTGATTACTGCTACAAGAATTCATTCAATTTGAGCAAAATCTGGTGCCTGTCCGTAGCACTCCACTCGGTCAACAGATGTGGCGTAGCCTTCTTTCATTTAATGTTTTGAGCAACATAAATTACAGGTGGAACCGAAAGCCGCCATTGTTAATCAATGCGATACGATGTGCCATCGCTACCTGGATTGCTTGACCAATCAAGCGGAAGGAGGGTCGGACTTCAAGACTTGCATGAAACCTTTACCGCCGTGTCAGTGCCCTAGCATGCCAGCGGTAATTATGTTCCTTATTGGAGCACGTTCTTTTATATCTAATCACTTATTAGCGCGCCCTAAAAAATAGTAGCACGGCGCGACGACGACTTTTTCTTTTTCTTGTGCTCCTATTTCTCTAAATTAAGTTATTAGTTGATAATTGGCAACAGTGCTACAGGATGTTTATTTAATTTTAAAATTTAAAAAAAGTAACCAGTGGCTGTACTAACCTAGCTCTCTGAGGACCGCAAGAGAGCGATCATCTCTTTTATTACTTATAATATATCACTTCAAGTTTTGCAAACAAAACAATAGCAACAATAAACTAAATCATCCCTGATATGATCATCAGTGAATGAATAAGTTTCAACGCTTTAGACCAATATTTCATGTATTGTCCTAGACTAAATTTTCCGTAATTGTAGGCTGCTCCAAAAGCATACATTGATCTGTGCGGTACAATGTGCATGCATTATGCGACCTGTGTGGAAAAACTCGCGGCAGGCAAGTCAGAGGGTCAAACGTGCATGAAGCCTCTCAAGCCGTGCGATTGCGATGACAAACAGGTAATCGATTATTGCTTATCATTATTTACCACTTTTGGAAGGTTGACTTCAAGAGGCGTATTTTCGAAAAAGGAATAACCTTCAAGTTCTTGCGACGGTTGTTCTATTTTGTTCCCATATCCCCATAGTCCCTGATTGAACATTGATTCGCGCATGCCCTGAATAGCTGCTACATCCTGAGTAAAATTCAGTAGCTCAGCAAAATGACCCGAGAAAGGAATTAAGCTTTCTGATTTGCAGATACAGCCAGTCCCTTGCGTTCACTGCAATGAACAACAGCGGAAGTTGCCGGACAACCCAATCATCCATCCGTGCGACGTTGCTTGCGAAAGATTTTCCAGGTGCCGGGCTGAGAAGAGTGACATTCCGTGTCTAATGCCTCCTAGCTGCGTGTGCACTCAACCAGAAGTGAGCAACTTATTAGCTTTAAAGATCGAACGATGGTGAGCGTGATGGAGAGTAAAGATGTAGTTGAACAGTAGAGAGAGTTGCTATAGTACCCTTTCTGTTGATTGCTTCATTTTTTAGTGATTTTAACTAACAGTATCTGGATATGATCCCCTAACGTAAACGGATCGTTCGATAATACGACATGACAGTGCGAAAGATTAGGAATTCATCACACCTATATCACTAAACTATTGCAGTTTAATTACCTTCACCTATTAGATTTTTACTACTCATGAGCATCTATTGCAATTGCTCAACGACTGCTGATTTTTTGAGTGGGTCTAGATTTCTGAACAGTCGCCGCGCTTGCAATAGGATTTGAGAAAGGTTCCCTGATTTGTTTACTTATTATTAGTGTTGCGAACAGATAAAAATTTTTTAACTTAGTTGCAAAACACTGTTCGCAACCCCCCCCCCCTGCTCATTTTGAACTTTGCATGCAAAATATTTCTCTCAATGCCATTTTACGCTGCACTAGTGCCAATGATCTCTGCTCAGATTCCGAAAGCGGTCGTCATGCCGATGCTGCCTAATTTGTGCGTGCCGTGCTACAAGTACTGGATGTGTCGACGCACCCGGATGGGACAGTCGCCTGAACTTTGCGACAAACCGCAAGAGTGCACATGCGACATGCATGCATGCTTTGTTTTGGGCATCTGCGAAGTGGACAATATGCCAGAACAGGTAAAATATTTAAATTTGAAATATCAAATTTGACCAATGACGAAGCGGTCATTATGTATTCCGCATGTAGTTCATAATACGGCAGCCGTTTCAGTTGCAAATACATTTTCTACCTTTATAGTTCTTTGCGGGTTTAATATAGGAATTTCTTACTTTTAATCGTAAATAAAATAGATTTGAACCTTTCATATAATATATATGCTTTCTGTAAACGCATAATTTTCGGATTATTAAATGAGTAAAACTGCAAAATTTCGATGCAGCGTAATTAAGAATTAGTATTGCAAACTTTCTCAATGTACATCTTTCCCCATTCTGCCGATAGTAGCTTGTTTACTTTTTTAAGCCATGTTGTAATGCTTTTTTTGCAGCTGAGCATTAAAAAAAAGATACCATGCATGAAGCCAGATTGTAACCCGGATAAAGATGCAGACGAGCCATTGTCGATCTTTTGCAATGCCGTGTGCAATTCGTACAAAAAGTGTCTAAGCGAGAACCAACCTGAGGGATCCTGCTTCCTACCACCTGGCTGCAAATGCGGCGAAACATCGATGGTAATAACATTTATCCTTATTCCTAAACAGAGATTTTCGAAATGATGAACTGAATTTACTTGTCATAACTGCATTGGCCTGCTCCGGCTAAATCAGTACTTATGCAATTACATTCACTTATACTTTCGCTGCAACCTGCAAAATTCAAATAAAATGTTTATATTGATCATATTTGATCTCTTTTCGTTTTATTTGAATTTTGCACGAATAAAAAACAATAAATAATTATTCTGTAAATAAAAATTTGAATCGAGGTTGTCGATCAGTTCTTCGCATGAACTATTAGCCAAAATTGCTATATCAAAACCGGATGAAAGCGCGACCGATAAGGTCTCAGCAAACCATGGGTAGATATACCATTTCCACTTGAATAAAGACGTTTTCCAGTTCAAAGAGGAAAAAAGAGGGAAAAGACCAAAAAGCATTACCGTGTCCCAGCCATAACATTACCGATAAGCTGAATTAAATTCATACAATAAACACAAATCTTTTTTATAAAAATATTATTTCCTTTCTGCATTTTATATTTACCTCAGTTAGATGAAATCGGCCTCTGAGCTCCGTATAAATTAAGATGATTTAATTGCAGTATACCAATACAACGTTTTGTTTTTAGGTTGCGGAAGAAAAGGTCGAAGCGCCACGTCCAGTCAAGGAATGTATGGAGCCGTGCAAATTTTACTGGGAATGCCGCTTGGGCGAAGGTCATGTGGAAAAGCCAGAGTTGGCCTGTGCCAAGCCTCCAGGATGCGTGTGCGAAAGCAGGCCTGCTGTAAGACTTCCTAATTTTTCTTTTTTTGTCTTGTGTCCTAAGCGGAAACGAAGGAGCTAAGTCGGCATGATAGAAGGCGAGTGATACGTTCCCACATCAAAAAATGAGACTAGAGCGCCAACAGACCCAGTTACAGAGGTGGTAACAATTTCAAAATTACGATTTCGTTGACTTCGATTTAGGTTGTTAAAACGAGCAATTCCTTCTTAATTTGACTTCGAATTTGTCTCTCATAATAATAGTTCCTCGCATTAAGATTCCGATATTACTTTGGATTCCCAAAACAATAATTAATTCTTGGACAATTTTTACTCCGATTCCAGTATGTAAAACATTGCACCTCTAGCCAGGGAGCTGTACTTTCCTTTGCCTGAGCCTAAGTGCATTGTGTTGTAAGTGTTAAACCTTCTGTACATTATACCCCAAATTTACAGATTGCCGCAAAGGCCATGGAAGATATACCGCGGGAAGAGCATTGTGCAATTGAAGTTTGCGGACAATACTGGAACTGCCAGGTCGAGAAAATACATCAGCCCGACAAGCAGGGACCAGAATGTGTTAAACCGCAAGGCTGCAAGTGTGAATGTCTCGACGAGGGAGTGTGCGCTCTTAAACGCTTCATGCCTCAAGTAATGCTACTCTATTTTGCTGTTAGTTCAACTTTAAACTGAACACTTTTCAAAAGAAATTCCATACTTTTCTGAATATGCATTATAGCGTCCTGTTTGATTAGGCACATGTCATATTAAATCAAAAGGATATGTTTGTGGTGGGTTATAAGCTAGATTAGTGTTGAGTTTCGTCGAATTTAAATCAAAAAAGTTCACCGACCTCATCAAATTCATATTTTTTCATCTCTTTATAGAGCGAATGTCAACGCGCTGATATTAATTTATGTTCTTTTGCTCTTCAGCAGGTTGTACAAGTGCCAAAGGGCGTCCAAGCAGATATCACTGAGCAGTGCACGAATGAACAGTGCGCTGACTACTGGATGTGTACTTGGACGGCAATGCCAGACGATAAATTGGCATGCATCAAGCCGCATGGATGTCGCTGCAGCTGCGTCGATGCAGGCATTTGTGCTCCTACCCCTTTACCAGAGGTTAACTTTTGAAAATTTTGCTTTATTACACAATTTACTTAGAGCCAGATTCAACTAGATTCATTCTTTCAAACTGTGCATACTTTTTGAAGCGATTCGCATAACATTACCTTTAAAAATGTTTCAAAAGCATCAAACAAATAGCCACTTTCATGCTTGCGATGCAACTTTGCATATAGTTTTTGAAGCTTAAATAAGGGTTAGAAGCTGCATATAATGATGCAAAACGTCTTGTAACGTCTTGATTTTGGAACGGTTTGGCTAAAACTGCATCGATTTTCTTCATTGGGCCACTGAATGTGATAGTATATAAACAGCCTTAAAGACCGATCCACCATGACTTCTCATGTCCAATCAAAATGCAGCAAACATCACGGCGGGCCGCGCGCTCTCAAATTCACTCGAGCGCTGTTACGGCTATTTGCCAGGGGTCAAGTTTTTGTTGAGATTCAAATTGCTACGGCACGCACCTTTAGAGTATAAAAAGTTTTTGCGTTTTTCGCTTCACCACTGCGTAATAATTTTAATTTACGCAAGACAATCAAAAAACTTGCATTAAAACATACTTTCTTATTAGATTAATCATCACACAGTTGAGGCGGGAGACCTACGGCCGGCACGAACAGAGCCAATACATCAACTGAAGTGCGCTTACGCTTGCGCTGGATTTAGTGCTTGCCTGAAGGTTAACGGCCCCGATCGATGCCGTCTGACTCCTGAATGCAACTGCGGAATGCAGCCCGTTCTCGAGAAGCATCCACCAATGGGTGATTAAGTGATGTATGAATGTGTATATTTCAGTATCATTTACTGATCACGCAATTTCTTGAAGTTTGTGTTGTACGTTGAAAGGTTTTTCTTCAATATGTGTGGAAGTAAAAATAGGGATAAATTAGTACGCCAAAACACATGAGGTACGCACCAGACGCTCAAAAAACGGCCTCCTACTGTTTCACGATATTTTTGGGTGCCATATTCAACCAGAGCACCTTATTTTCGAATGAAAAATAGCTTGGCTAGTTGAAAGCAGGACAAGGATCAAATGTGACTGAAAAAATTTGTTTTATTATCGTCTTAATTTCTGATCAAGTGCTACAATAGTAACAAGCTTTGAGCGGTAAACACATATTGCATGCTTCGAGGATCATTAAGCTGTTTACAATAACAACAGAACGACTATTGACGAGCTGGCCCTCCAATCTGTTCCATTCTCACGCAATTGCGAACAACACAGGGGTTTATAACATATAACTATAGAATATTTTCGATTTTGAATCATGAAAAAAATTCGCTGAAATTTTAGAGAAACGCAGCATTTTAATGGAGTCTTTAAGAGGTGCAGCGCTATTCTAAAGTTTTCGCAAAATCGGTTTATGGATCAAAATAGGGATCAGTTGAATATATCCTACAAATGTGTTGGACATCCTGTTTTCTTTTACAAATTTAAACACGTTTCCTCGCCTATTCCTATAAGAAGAATTGCCTACAGAACCGAACATGAACCCGTGAATGAAAGAGAATGATCAGTAGCGTGTGAACCCGTTCGTGCGGCCGATCGCCGACGTTTACGCGCTCCTGTTGATAAATAACAGCGATAACCTTTGGAAAGAGGAACTATTGTTCGGCTGGTAATGAAGACTGATTATAGTGTTATAAATAATTGTTTGCGCGGTGCTCCATCCTATGTGAACAGGAAGACAAAGGGATGAGATGCTACAATCGCCACCCTTACTCGTTGAACAAATATAAACGATCTCTTCAAGTAGCGGTTCGTTGTTCGCTCTGGGTCGTTGCCCTATCCACTGAACGTGAGTGTGAACTTCCATCCTCTGACTATTGGAACAGAGCACTAGCTTTGCAAAAGTAGACATATTTGTGAGTTAAAGGGGCAGAAAACGAGAAGATGGAACCTAGAAACGGAGGCTAGTATATATAAGCTGAGGAAAGGTTAGTATGTTAACGAGAATAACGCTCACGAAAATCGAATTTCAACGCCAAAGTCTCTAACTTAGTCTGCTTATACGATTCGCTCCATCTGTGCCAGTATTTTGGTCATTGCACTCGTTAGACGAGACAGAATCATTAGAGCGCACAGTTATCGAGTAACCTATTGTAAATACCAAAATCTGTAATCAGCTATTCACAACTTCTCATATATAGTTATACTTGAGCCTTTTGTCTTCAATCTCAGGATGATGTATGGGACAGTTTTTCAGTTCAAACATTTCCGCTGTAGCAGCACGAGCCAGATAACTGTTATGAAGTTGAATGAACGAACTATTTTATTTAAGACAATCTTAGCAAAGGATAGTAATGTTTCGCGGTGTCAAACTTAATGTCTCTTGTTAATCGAGAGTCAAAGCAGCAAAACCGGCACTTTCGCGATTGATCCCTGAAGGGCTTTCGAGTAGAAAAGCTTAGAGCGAGCGTACATGAACTAGTATAAAGTTACTGAAGGACAATAAATCAGAGTTATAGAGTAACAGATGACCCAATCAGAGATAGTCTTAAAGAATTTTATAAAAGTTTAACTCACAGCTGAGAAAGCTAACTGATAATTTAATTTTGCTTTGCAGAAGACACCAACTTTTTCGCGAAATTGCAAATAGTTCAGAAATACAAAGGTTTCAAAAAAAAGAAATGAACTTCTCAAGCAGCTCCTTAAATGTTTCCATGTCAGATTTGTCCGACTACTTCGCTGACTTCACAAGATGGGAGACATCTATGTTTACACTTTATGGATGGATCGGAGTGGCTACCATGCTATCAAATATAGTCGTCATCGTCATATTCATGAAGGACAAAGCGCTGCGCGAACGATTTCTTTTTATCGCACTTGCTATCGGCGATTTATTGAATGGAGTATACTTTGTTTACGGCGGATTCGGGCGAATCAGAGAAATGAATCAAGGAACGTACTACAACCCAATTTCAGCATGGGATTGCGCGATGAAGTTCTATTCGTTGTTTCAAATCGTTGGCACTGAATGGCCAGCTTTGCTGTCATTGCTTATTTCTTCCGAACGATTTGTGGCCGTCCATTTCCCGATATGGTACCATGTAAAATACACGAAACAATATCGTTTTTTGTTATTTATGCTATCTATCTTACTCAGCGCGATATATCTTCTTGTTTACTATGTCACTGCATACCCATATCAAGAGAAGTATCTCTTTTGGGGTTATTGTGAACTGTCGTTTAGTGCCGATCCGACGTTCAACACTTTCCATGAAATATTCGTTGTAATAGTTCAGTTTGTCGCCTTTTTTCTGAGTATGTTCGCTTTTCTTCAAGCGCGGCGAAAAAGCTTTGCAGCGACAGCGATGCGAAAAGAGGCCCGCGACGTAAAGCCAATTCTGGTAGTATCCGCTGTCTCTCTCATTCTTATTGCAATTCCCCAAGTTTCTTTGCTGCTTGTGGTACGAGTACTACCTTTCGAAGTAACATTTTCGATTATTTTTCAACATGCGCTCTATTTTATTCTTCTGCTCAGCTGTCTTAATTCTTTTTTAAACATTTTCGTGTTTTTACTTACCTCCGGGGAGTTTCGTCGTCAACTTGTGAGCATTCTATTTTTCCTCAAAAATCGAAAAAGTTCAGTGATGCCGATTACCAGTATCATTCAAGAAAGGAGCAACAACAAATCTGTAGGAAATCAGCGATTGTTTCATTCCCGTTGATCTACAGTTGCGTGGTACATTGCCGTCAATAGTTTGTTTCGGTTGTAGTGTGATGTTTTTCATTCTAATAAAATGCATTTGTTTTGTCTTTAAATACGAACAACAGATAAAAATACTGATCTCGAATTGCATACGTACGTGAAGAGGATTCGGTTCTCGGGGTTTTTTGAATTTTCGAAAGAGCTTCAAAATTCAAGTTAGCGAGCAGCATGTAACCAAGGTTGCTAAAATCTTCTCCCAACCGCCAGCAATAAAATCATGACTGCCATATGAAGCGACTCGTTCCTTGGATGTTCACGAAATTCTACCTTATCCCTAACCCGTTCGAGACCAAAGTGATATGGGATTGTTTAGTGATATTCTCTATACCTCCAATGAATCTGCCTAACCTAATATTATATCAATCTATCAACGCATAATCCAAATAGTGCTATTTGTGTGGATGAGACAACAAATCTACTCATTAAGCGCGTCGTTAAAAAATTGCTAATTGAGTTTCCTGCCATAGAACTTTGATGGCAACGGTGATCGATAGAATAAGAGCTATGGCGTGTCCACAATGACGTAATCGCTATCGACACAATTCAGAAGAGTAATAGAGCGCAACAGCGTTCGTGCAAGTTGATTGCTTTACAATTCAATTTATCTCAAAAAATATCGTGGGTAAGTCAGTCGTCGGTCACTTAGTTCAAATACCGTTCCTACTATAATCGACACTAAAGCTATGACACGGGTAGAGCTGTTGAATTGGAGAACAGGAAAGTCAAGAAGTAGACAAGCAAAACAGAATGGGCTCATATTTAATACAGTGAGCAATGGCCAGTGCGCCAATCACTTCCAATATTCTCGCGCCAATATTTGATTTATTCGTGACAACCTTGTGTTTTCAGCCTCTCCAGGTCTATGACCCATGCTTGTGTTGTGTAATTGCCAGTATAGGGCATGTTCAGGACGAAAGCGGGCGGAAACCTTGACAACTGAATCATCATTTTTTCTTGAATTAGAATAGGATCAAGTGACAAACTAACTACAAGTATAATCCTTTGTTGCTCAAAACGAGAAAACAACAACTCTCCACTTTAAAATTGATCCCAGACGGCCGTATGAGGAGCAAAACAATGAGCCAACGTATATAAGCACGTGTATTCAATGTTGAGCGACATTTCACAGTATGTTATTACATTCTGAGACCATCAGAAGAACTGTAAAAGAGCACTCTCAAAATTTCATTAATACGTGAATATTTTGATTCAATAACGAAATTTTGTTTGCAGCACCCGTTACCTTTCTACTTCACTGCAAACCGATCTGAAATAAAATATCTTCCACTTTACGACTTTTAAAAATAATGAATTCCTCAGGAAATTTTTCAAACGACTCATTGCTTCTTTTGTCTGATTACTTCACTGACCTGGAAAACTGGGAAAGGCCCGTGTTTAAGCTATATGGATGGTTCGGTGTAGCGACTTTGCTATCGAACTTACTTGTAGTCATCATATTCGTAAAGAATAAAGTGTTACGCGAGCGATATCTCTTTATCGCACTTGCTATCGGCGATTTATTGAACGGTGTATACTTTGTTTATGGCGGATTTGGGAGAATCAGAGAAATGAATCAAGGAACGTACTTTGATCCCATTTCTACATGGGATTGCGCAATGAAGTTTTATTCGTTGTTTCAAATTGTTGGCACTGAATGGCCAGCATTGGTCGCCTTTTTCATATCCTTCGAACAAACTATAGCCGTGCAGGCCCCCATGTGGTATCATGTCAATTATACAAAAAGATATCGTCATTTCACAATATTGCTCTCTGTCTTACTCAGCGCGATATATCTTCTTGTTTACTATGTCACTGCTTACCCATTGCAAGATAAGTATCTCTTCTGGGGCTACTGTGAACTGACTTTTAGCGCCGATCCGACATTCAATACTTTCCATCAAATGTTCGTCCTAACAGTTCAAATTGTCGCTTTCGTTTTGAGCGTATTCGCCTTTCTACAAGCGCGGCGAAAAAGTCGTTCGGCTATGTCTATGCGAAAAGAGGCGCGAAATATAAAGCCAATTCTCGCTGTCTCGACGGTCTCTCTCTTGCTTGTTTCGATTCCCCAAATCTCTTTGCTACTTACATTAAGAGTTTTACCTCCGGAAATAGTATTTTCGGTATTTTATGAGCATGCACTTTATTTGCTCCTAGCTCTAAACTGTATTAGTTCCTTCTTAAATTTTTTCGTGTTTTTCCTTTCGATGGGCGACTTTCGCCGTCAAGTTTTGCGCGCTTTCCCATGCTTCAAACATTCAAATATAGCCGCCAACCATTTTCTTAGTGTTGGACATGAACGAACCATGAACAGAACAGCTGGAGGACAAAGACTGTTTCACACTCGCTGATGTAGTTTTAATTTCGTCGAGCATACCTTGTAAAGCATCGCTACTGTTCAATGTTTTGGAATGCAAATAAGATCGCGACAGAAATTACAAGATTTTTTTCTGTGCTAAATATTATGCCGTTGTTTTCGGTGTTGCTGATTGCGAATTGTATCCATTGCCAAATACTATGAAAGCGATGCATGATGCATAGGACAGATTAAAGATATGTAACTGTTGATCAAATTAATCACGTGTTGTCAATTGGATGATATGAAGTTTGATAAATTTATACCCCTCTCTGTGTGCACGTTTTCTAAAATTCTATTGCCAGAGTTCGTTATTCTTAGTTGATACTGAAGCTAATTTTCTCCCGAGCGGCATCTCCTTCAACCGCAGCTATTTATAAAAGGCATCAAAAACGTGATCTATGAAAATTTGTTTCATCTCCCGAAGCGTCGCATTAATATTTTACAGCTTTTCGTAAGTCATAAAGTTAATTGAAATATAGTCATTTAGTTTATCCCACTGGAGAATTGATTACGCAGAACGCTATTGAGAAAGAGAGCTATTATCCTACCGGACATTTAGACATCGACAGTAACAAGGCTTGAACATAAAGTCCCAAAGTCTGAATACATGCGCAGCGGAGAAGAAGCCTTAGTCCTAAGTAACCTTTCTACGTTAGCGATTCACTGATGCAGTAATCGAGAAGAATTCAATCCAATCGGTACGCCGATCTTCACTCTCGCGCAAGATATGATAGGAGTATTTTGAAACAGAGTGGAGATCGAAAGACAGCTTCATTCGCTTCAATATCTATCCAAAATAGTTGCTGCAGGAAGTGATTCCGCGCCGAAACAAATCTACTTTAGCAATATTTTAAAGAGTCAAGAGTGTTTCTAAAATTGTCATACGACGTCTATAAAACATTGTGGTGTAAATGTGCTATGTCTTAAGTCAATCGACGGACTCAGCGTGCATTCACATTTTGCTCAAAAAGGGTTACTTTATTGATTCATCATCTACATCGTACAGCACAGCAATATGCACGCAGTTCGTAACATTTCACTGAATTGATTTATCCGCATGGAATCATTTCCTCCCCAAACCGTTTTGAAAAGACATGAAAGCAGATGAGACTGTCTTTCGATGCACACTCGGTTTCATCAAAATTCTCCCATTAGATCCTTTCCTAGAGTAAAGATCAACGCACCGACTAGATTTCAACTTGCTTGAATCTAGCACCTGAGAATCGCTGACGTATTAAGTTATTTATGATCACGACTCATTTTCAGCTGCGCACGTTTTCAGACTTTGACTTTAGTAGTTCCAAATATCATAAAAGCTGTATTGAGAGTCGATACAATGGATTATCTATTTAAGTTACGATTGTTATTAGACAGGTGAATAGACAAATGGCGCTCTCTAAATTAACTTGATTTGTTCCCTTGTGCATCATAAATAATGAAATCGCATCACTTTTTTAATCAAATCTTCTAAAGAATTGGATGATTTATTATATTTCAAAATATGAAGATTTTTTTTTTCTTAAGCCTTTGTACCGCTTTTTGCAGTGTCGGCTTTTTGCTGGTGGGTTGGAAACCCACCAGTAGGATAGCGACTGTAGAACATCCGGTCGGCCGTCGCATGCCTGTCACCGGGAAGGTGGTAGCGTGGAAACCACCGCAGCATAGCTGCTACCAATTCCCCGACCCACGGAGGGATGAGCACCTTGGTTGGGTGAGGGGCCGCCCTCAGCGGGAATTGAACCCGTGTCCTCGAGACTGGTGAGTGATGAGTGATGGTTTTTAGACCACTACACCAATTGGCCCAATATTCAAAATATGAAGATATAATTAAATAATCATGTAATTAAATAAATCAAGGAATAAGCTTACTAAGTTGGCAATTGGTTGTCCTAATGGAAGTTTCTATTTCGGGTAAAATGTGGGCATGTTTTTGCTTGCGCAATTTATTTTTCAAGCAGAACATATCGAGTATCACGACTCGATTAGCAAAGGATGCGTGTGTCAGCCTCGGTGTCACTTTGCTGGCGAAATTTTACAAATAAACAGACGTCGGGTACGCTGCTGATTCATGTTATTTACAAAGTTTGCGTATAAAAGCGTATCAATGCACGCAGAAATAGTATCTCTTTCTGAATGTTACATGAACTCTTCTCTCAGTGCTACGGTCCTTCTAAGAAACTATGAATCGACAACCAGTGATTTCGACCGTCTTCCTTGGCGCTTTTTTCTTTCAAATGGTACAAAACCTTTTTGTAATAACTTTTGAATAACATTTAAAAGCTTCTATATAGGTGAAAATAGACACATTAATTCATCTGAATAAGTACGCAGATAATTTTCGATTTTAATTTCAGAGCGTCTATTCCTAAAATCGAATTTGCGTTTAATTTGATCATTTCTGATTGATGCAAATGAGTGACAAAACTTGGAATATACTATAAAGACAAATATGATGTTTTAGAGCATTTGCGACGTTTTTCCCGAACCAAACGCTTCTCAGCAGAACGACATTCTTCTTCCACCCATAAAGGTGCGCAATGCATAATCCCACAGTATTCTTAGGCTGTTATTTTTGATCAAGATTAAGTATTGTGTTGCTGCTACCAAAACAGCTTTTCACGAGACTGCTTAACAGAAAATTCTTCTGTATTTATACTTGCAAAGTCATTTCCGACACAGACGAGAACGAATTAACATGATTGATTTGATATTGATAAAATTCTTGACAACTAAGCAAGTCTTTTCGACGACAGAAACGAATAAGGTGCGCGCGATAAGCCATGATAATAGTAATATATCGTTAACAAGCAGTAATCCAGTTCAGTGATACTGATTATTCGCCCATAAATTATTCAGAAACGATAAGCTGCAGGACGAAACGAATAATTCTAGCTTTCAACTCCGTCTCCTTCGTCATCCAAGACCGGCGTCAATCTGATCAGTCCTGTCGATATTAAATGCGCCAAACTATGCGCCAGCTATTGGAAGTGCATCGTTTCTGCGGGCAACAACAGAGCTGGATCTTGTAGTAGAGCAGTCGGCTGCGCCTGTGCCTGCTTTGACGAGAGTTCGTGTGCAGTTGAAAGAATTCAGAGGGTAATTTTGCTTTAGTGGTCCATATTAATTCGCTTCTGCGTGTCTTGCGTATCCGTTTCATAGACGTGCGTCACTGGCATTGGCTATGGACATATTACCCATATCACCGTCCTTCTAGTCTCAACCGCATTAATGCTGCTAAATTCTAGGATCCAGCGACAGAATCGAAGCCCCTGCCCGACGATAGTGATCTTGAAGGCATTCACATACCTTTGATGCCCAATCGCGGCCAACGTGTGTGTCAGAAAATGTGCGCCGATTTTCGTTTCTGTTTACGCTACTTTGGGCACTCCGGCGCCAACGGGCAAGGCTGTCCTGAGCCGGCCGGTTGCAACTGCGTCGGATCTCCTTGAGGAAGCTATATCGATGTTGGGGATAAAGGTGGAAACAGATGTGAAGCCATGAAAGGAGATTAAAATTTTGAAATTCGAAATGTTGCGTGATAATTATATCAACTATCTCTACTGGAACGGTAACGTTTAATAAATCAAGTTAAAGTTTGTAGAAAAGAACAGACGATTGATTTGTTTTTACAAAACTGGTTGCATGTCACCTGCGGCCTTTCAATGTGACGCGAGCAGCTGCCATTCGAAAATAATTGGATATATAGTAGCTTAATGATTTATGATACTGCTCTTCGACCGCGTGATCGACAACAGTGATCAGCACAGCACACTTGCGCATTTTTTATTTTCCTCTGGCGATTTTGTTGTCTCCGTGCGCAATGCTATACACCTTAAAACATTCATGTCAACTTTTGCTCAGATGAAGAACAGTTTCATTGCTATCGAAAGTGCTTGTAGGTAACATTTGAGAAGGAGTTAAGGTTGAATCTCAAAAGCAGTTTCGCCTGAAACCAGTTTTAGTTTTAATTGGTCTCAGAGATCTACAGAGCTCTGATGACATAGCTCCTATAACCATATCCGTGAGCATATCCCAAGTTTAGCAACTTTAGGATTTATTTTTGCAGTAAAATAAAAAATTCGATGAATGAGAAAACGATCTCTTTTATATTGCAGAATAAGCAAGTATTTACTTATTCGCTCAGCGTGTACCCGTATTATACATTGTCGCGTATTGCATACAAGAATCAATATGGCAGATCGCACTATCTCTTCAACACATCTGTCAATCCATTCCTATCCAATTTGGCAAAAAGTATTCTTCGCTTCTGAGCATTTCAGCCAGCTTCGAACCCTTTCTCGGCCATTCTTTGTAATATATGACCTCTCCACCAGCCAAATATGCAGCCCACCAGGAAAACGTTCCGATCGTCATTATAGTATGATTGCACATCGCCATAACTGCCAAGTCGATTTCCCTAAAAAAATTTTGTTCTCGAATGAAGTAGAATAACACACGTATGGAGAAAGAATTGTTTTCCGGAGGTACAGCATTAATAGTTTAAAGCGTTAAGGTTTGCGCGATTCCGAACTTTCGGCCTCCTATGCTTCGGTTAGGACAAAAATCTTTTGCAGCGTTCATCGCTACTTGAGGTCGAAATCTGCCGGTCCCCCGTTTACCAGTGTATAAAATGTCCACTGTACATAGAAAAAGAAAGAAAAGGAACATAACATTATTATATGCTTTGTGTGTTCAACACACCCTTTTTTGAATGCGACATATATAGCTGAGTCCGGAAATAAATTAGCTCTACCTGAAGCCGCTGTCGATAGTCATAACATCGGCCATTTCCTGTTCGATGTTTTCTCTGCACCATTTCAGATCGTCGCTGCACAGTAAAAACACGACATTCCTGTACTTTTCTCGGTAGTAATCCATTGCTCGCGTCAGATATCTCTTT
>NIUQ01001547.1:0-29256 GCA_002796945.1 Plectus sambesii
CAGTCAGTCGGTGTATTGTAAACAGTGCGCTACCAAATTGCCAACAATCGCACCTTGATGCGTGGGCATCATACCGCCTATTGCGTCGACCGACAAATCATAAGCGCTGCGACACTTCATGGTCGATGACCAGAAGTTTCCACACAAATTACCAAGAATTCACATGTAATTGCCAATGATATATTGCACATTCTTGATAACTGCGGGCGAATTTCGGTAGTCAGTGAGATGGCTCGCGAGTTGCGATTACAAGTAGTAAAAATGGAATTTCGCAGGTGCGTTGCTCAATGAATTTTTGCTAACGGTATGCCCAGCTCATAACAGTACGCAACGCGGCCTATTAACGCCCAAATAAATCCACATGACTGTGCTTTTAGGAATTCTTGGTTGTACACTGTGAATTGTCGAGCGCGATAAGCACTCTCAATCGATATACTCGCATTACATAATTAGTATACAGCCTCTTGTCGCGAAAACTTTAATTCTCCAAGAAGGATGCGTAGTCCACGAGAGTCGTCACCTGAAAATCGTATCATCTTTTAGCCAGTTATCAATGCAGTTATTTCAAGTTACTATTGTCGCGAAAGCGATTTATTAACCGTTAGTTATAAACGACTAAAGACAAACGTTTCTTTCTAATGCTCTCCTAGTGATACATCGGAAAGATAAATTGGCCTTTGTCGCATTATACGCGACGGGGCAATTATACGCGATGGGGCAATTATGGCGACGACTCAATGAAGTCAGACGCCAGGAAACCGGTTGGATTCGCCTTGACGCGGGTTATCTTATGACTCAAAGAGGAAGGACTTGGGGGAGTCAGTTGCACTTACTCAAATCTTCTGGCTCACAATATCCCGAATTGTATTGGCGTGTCCGCGAAATATGTTAAGCAGCCGTCTTGTGAAAGAAAAAAGAAAAACCACTACGAATTCGCAATAACTATTACGGAATTCAAAATGATAAAAACATTTTCACTTAAATAAGGGCATTTTTAAATCATATAGAACATTTATCATACTGATTTAACTTGAAAATATCTTCTTTAGAAAACTTATTTTGTTTATTCGTGTCCCGAAAGCGATTAAGTGACCATTAATGAAAGATGGCTGTGCAAACTATTTTTACCCCTCCCACTGACCGGTGGCTTATCGCAGTCAAGGATTGATCGCCCCGCGGAATATCGCTAGGAAAAGACGGATTGCGCTTGGATGCAACAAACTGAGACAGCATGCAAAAACCAATATCGGGCTTATCGTGAGAAGCAATCGTTAAACCCGCGCGAGGACCCGCTCGCTATAGCTTTGAGGGAGAAAGTCAGCGCACCCTAGCTCTCTCACTCTCACTATGTACGGTCGCATTTTATAGTTGTTTCTGCTATAACCGTACGGGATAACATGTCGAAACGAAAAAACTATAACTGGCTAGGGGAAACCGAGCTTCCAGCATTTAGCAATGCAACTTTTGGATAACCAAATAAATTAAATCGTTCTCATGCCTCGAGAATGCCGTCGTTGGAAGGGTGTTTATCCTTCTGATCGTCGGCCATGAGAGGGGCGACGAAGTTGCTGGCAACGGTCCAACCGCGCTGATGGATAGCAGCTTTCAAGTCCTCGCCGTCCAGATCCACTAGCTGCGCCAAATTCTCCACCTTGATCTTGCAATATGCGCGCGCCGCCAAGTCGAACGCTGCGATTCGCGATTGCTGCACTACTACTTCCATATATGGCCTTAAACATTGCTAGTTTTTATATATTACCGAAATACCACTATTATCGAATTCGCTTGTACGAGTAATTTTGGCCGGTTTCCCAAACACCGATATAAACGAATTTCACTGTACTTCCATATATAGACTAAAACAACATTACAGTCGAGCCCGCAAAATTGCAATCAGGATAATTGCTGCTTTTCGCTGATTCCTGTGAAGATGCAATTATCCGGCTTTCACTATACTTCCATATATGGCTTCAAACGCAACACCACTGCTTCAATATACAGTAAAAAGAGACCTGAGCGCTTCAGTGAAGGCGGTGGCGTGATAGGCGCGATAGGCTTGTGAGAGTTTGCGTTGAATGAGTGGCTTGCCCACCGCCCAGACAGCCTTCACCTCGTCCGATTTGCGAGGCGACGCCGGCAGACGCCAGTGAAGCAACTGCGCCTGCTTCCAACTCGACCTGATACAAACACTTTATATTACACCGTTTTCATTCACATAAACACACTTAATATATACACTCCCTGTTACCTCAATTTGCCACTCTTGCACATCATTTCGTCACATTTGCACTCTATTTCGCCACTGTTGCATACAATTACAACGCTATTTTGACGAAATTAGATGCAAGGTTGATGAAATGTTATGCAAGAGTGGCGAATTGAGGTGACAGTGAGTGTAAAACAGAACATCTTCCACATTTATTTGGCATGAGTAATGTCATCATGTACAAATGTCCTGTTCGGTTTTGGAAATGCCATTTTAAAATGGGAACCCCGGCCGGCTATTTTCGGATAGCACGTACCTAATTAATTCTTAGTCGCTCATGACAAGGCGCTGCAAACTATTTCTTTCCCATTGTTTAAATGGGAAAGATGAAATAATGTATACTACCTTGTCATAAGCGAATACAAATGAATTACGTTTCATGCCAAGCAAAACTTGCCGACCGGATTAATACTAAAATTGAAAGACGATAATCTAAAAAAAACCGAATACGAAAATCCGCGCGCATACAAAAGTAAATAAGAACGAGGCCGAGCGCTACCGCGCTCGGCTGATAAATGATATATTTCCTAATGATAATAATGATAACAGCAAGCTTACATAGCGAGATAGCAGGCAAGCAGTTGGGCGTACATCTCGGTGGAGCAGACGCCGTCCAACTCGGCCGACTCCAGCTGCGCTACACGCACCGGTATCGTCGATGACGTCACCGTTACCGACACCGCCGGCGTCGGCTGCCGAGGAGTCTGCTGATCCGCCTGAAACAATTGATGCCTTGGGATTAATCATACAAAATAAATGGGAGCATTTTGTCGAAAGAAATTTAAATACACCGCCGTTATCTATATTTCTCACTTTTGCATTCAATGACATCATCTCTGCATTACATTTGGTAAAATTAGTGCTATAATTAATGCAGAGAGGAAGAAACTGAATGCAAAAGTAACGAGTAATGATGAAAAACAAATAATATCCCGAGCATGCAATATCAGTGCAAAAGTAACAGAACAAGTTATCGTCAATACTTACGATCAGTAACAAGGAATCTCGCCAGACACGGTTGTTGGCTAAGATGAGCTCGCTTATCGGCGCTTGGACGCTGTTTTTCACTTAGAATGAGTCATTTCTTAGTATATAAGTGCGTAAATTGACAAAGCGCTACTGATTTTAGAAGCAGTTTGCGTTCGCATTCTAACATTTTTTGTTACTGATATTTAAACGGTGATCACATCTCGTACCTGCATGGCTTCAGACACCATGTGCGCCTGCGACGCTTCCTGTCGCTGACCTCCTTGCTGATGCTCTTCAGCCGACGCCTGAGCTTGCTGTGGTTGCGGCGGGTCCGCTGGTCGAGTCGGATCAGCAGGCGGTGCTGACGGTGACGTCACTTGTTGCTCTTGCATTACTGCTTTTCAAGGAACCCGAAGTACTCTATTGCTTTTTGCTGCGCTCTTTCGCTCCAAACTCGCGAGTAAAGACTACGTCTTCATTACCTTAAACACAAAGAACGAAGTGATCATAAGAAAGTATCTGTCATATTTTTGGAAATCTGTTAAATGCAGTGTGACAGCCATGCTACCAACGACTACTAGAATGACGCAGAGGCTCTATTATTTCTATTAATTTCAGTATAGTATTTATATCTTCATAATTTCCTACGTTTTCGAAATATCAAGAAATTGGACGTGCTCAGAGATGATCATTGCAAGAATTTAGGCAGATTGGACTACGCATGGCAAAAATGCAGTTGTTTAGGTATGTGACTTAGCCATTATTGCAGCTGTGGGAAATAAAAAAGCACTTATGGTGCTTTATTTTCTGTTTAAAGTAATTTTTGGAGTAGATTTTGTTCTGTTCACAGACAAGACCTAGAACTCGCTCTAGAAGGCATTAACCGCGCGTTTGATTCTTCTGTACTTTCCTATAGATCTAAGACGATTTAATTAAATCGGCATCAAGCAAAACTCTTAAGATTAAACGTCGAATCATTCGAAATAGTCGAAACGAACAGGATGGTAAAACAGAAACTTTTCTACCGTGGGTGGACCTCATTCCGGCCAGAACCTCATTCCGGCCACTTTGATAAGATTGAATAATTAACCCACTAAGACTAAACGAAATCAAAAGAACAGTATATCACCGGAAAGCCTGAAAAATAAGCTTTCTTTTGGTTACAAAATTTATTAGATTCATATTTTGTATCAAAAAATATGGTGGCCGATTCGAGCACACACAAATTTCGCACCAATTTTTTTCCGCGGGAAATAGTGATTAATTTCTATTGATTATAACTTTTCAACAAATAAGTTTCAATTAAAGCTTGATATATCATTGAAATCAACTTTTTACCAGCTATCATTTGGTATAATGAACGAATTTTTTGAATGAATTAGAACTTTCTGAGAAGCTGTCAAAGAGCAAAGTGGCCGGAATGAGGTCCACCTTTTTGTCGTTAAACGGCGTAGGTGCGCGTCTTTCATAATGTATATCTCCGCGAATATTTATCGGTTTGACATGAAATTTCGTATATATACTCCTTAATACTCTAGTAATCGCTTCCTATCATTACTTTTTTACTACAAACTTTAATTTTTACGTAATCGCGAATATTCGTTAAAAGTGACCGAAATCCGGTCCACCCACGGTAAACAGCGCAGTGCGGTAGAAGGAGAACAATTGAATACGGTATTGTCCTGAATCAGTAACCTTATCGTGACTGATTATGAATGGGTGGGCAACATATCGCTATCGATCAGGTTACAAGCTTATCGAGGTATCGATTTTGAAGTGCAATATTTGATATTAATGGATGGGAATCTTTGATATATGTATCAAGTAATAAGCCGAGATTGTTTCATAATTTGACTCTAGAGCATTTCGGTGACAACGAACGGATTTCTTAGTTAATATCTTTTCCCATATATGCCGCTCAGTGTTTATTTATGATGTAAATTAAATACTCTACGGTTGAATGCCTCAAATCCATGACTAATCTACTTTTGAACTTGCATTCTTCGATTAAACCATTCAAGAATTGCTAGAGACAAAGGCCATATTAATCCCACACTTTAATTGTTTCCCTCAGCCGATTCTAATGGTGGAATAAAGGAGAGTTCCGCACGATATCCTTCTAACCGTGATCGATCGATTCCTAAATTCTTAGGCAGCCCATATAAAAGCGCACGGTTCCCATTTCGAATATTTTGCTATTTCTTAAATATTCGCTGCTTTTCGGATTTTCGTCAAATCGATGTCCGCGTGTGAGACAGCTGATGGGTGGGTTTCATATCGCGTACTTTAGCTAAAGTCGTATTTTAGGGCTATACTTTATCATTGCGTTAAGTACGACTTTAGCTTAAGTACGCAAAATCAAACCTTCCCCTTGTATCACTGGTTTTAGGGCTGCATGAATAGATGTTTTATGAATTTTTTGCGAAAATTCCATGTTCTTAAATATGATATATGCTTTGCGAAAGAAAACTAAGCAGATTTCTTTAAAAGGCTTATTAGGCTATTGTACTGAGCATTGCGGTCCAGAAACTTAAATCACATAATTCTAATATTAATTTGATGACAGCAGCGACATGCAAGCAAGTTCAGCAGATATCAGTGAAATGAAGCAAACGTTAATCAAAGTGTTATCGCAGTCTTTTGTATCGCATTCTGTTTTTACTGTATACGTGTTCTAGAGGCAATCCTAAACAGTGAAATTACTGTCTTAAGGTTGACCAACGGCGATTTCTCCACTCGCACCTATTGGTCCTCCGATTATAGTAATGGAAAGTTGGTAGAGCTCAAATTTATTGATGCTACCATCAGCGGAATGACTTTGAGATGAACAGAAGGTTTTTTGGTGGATTTCATTCATCCGTGATGGCTGTATGACAAAGTTTGTACTTGTAATCATATTTTGGATGATTACTCCATATCTGCCGTCGTGGACTTCGCGCAGACAAAAAGAGGCATAAATTCTACCTATCATTCCTTCTGTGACTTTCACAGAAAAATCTACTGGTTGCACTAATGAAATTTCACAAGTAAATGAATTAACTCCATATGGTGCGGTGGAAAAAGGTTGATTCAGTACAGACGACGTTGTGGGAATAGCTATTGTTGTTGTGGTCAGAACGCCAGGGACTATTTGAGATGCCGAGATGCTTCCAATAACGCCACTAGGTCCTGCTTGTATAGTTGTGGTGAGGTCGTACAGTGTTGCTTTATCGATTCCGCCATTGGCACCATCAATTAGAGATTTGCAAAAGGTCTGTCCGTAAATATCTTTGATCTGCGATATAGTTAAAGTAATGTTTATCGGTTTAGTTATCAATCCGCTATGGATCGGAACTCCATTCCTACCATTCATGGCGTCATCTGGACAGAAGGTGGCATTAATGCTATTTATACTGCCCGACACGACTTTTAAAAAGAATATGATTGGTTCTTCTACTGAAGCTTTGCATGTGAACTGTTCTATGCCATTTGGTTGGAGGCCAAAAGGTGTGTCCGGTATCACAGAAGACGTTGTGGGAATGGGGGTTGTTGTAGTTGTCTGAGTTATAATGACACCTTGAGTAATCGCGATGTTTCCAATAACGCCACCAGGTCCTGCTTGTATAATTGTGGTGAGGTTGTACAGTGTTGCTCTTTCGATTCCGCCATCAATACGATCAATTAGTGACTGGCAAGAAAAGGTCTGTCCGTAAATATCTTCGATCTGCGATATATTTAAAGTAATGTTTATCGATTTACTTATCAATCCGCTATGGATCGGAACTCCATACCTACCATTCATAACGTCATCCAGACAAAAGGAGACGTTAATATAATTTATACTGCCCAATTCGATTTGCAATGAAAATAGCAGTGGTTCTAGAAGCGAAACTTCGATTGTGAACTTTTGTGTGACATGTGGTTGGATACCAAGACTTCCATTCTGTAGCACAGGAGACATGACAAGATTCTGCGCAGAAACAAAATTTTGATGGTTCAGTAAAATAGCAAGAAAGCAAGTAAGAATTACTCGGCTGAACCTCTTGTTCATGTTGACCGCTGATTTATTTTTGCACAGCCGATGAAACAGAAACCTTTTTCACAGTGGTCAAAGGCAGCTTTCACTTATGAACACAAATATCCTCTTTTATGTAGTCAAGCTCTCCTTATCATTGTGTGAGCGGTACAGGGTGCCATTTGTTCAATCCTCAGCGATAGTCAGTAATGATGACAGTGGTGTTACTCCATGTTCTGGCCAGTCTCACCTCTCGGCAAGCCGATTGTTTCACCCAAGTATTTGATGTTTGGATTAGGCGAAATTCCATAAGCAGTGCATTTGAATAACAGTTTGCTATTATGTTGGATGTGTGAGGCTTAGCTCTCTGAAGTGGTTCCACTAATCTTCTGATAAGAACGTTTGCATTGCGATCATGCATCGTTCAGAGTTATACTAAGAGGCGTTGCATGCGCTCCTTGATACGTGAATTAAGAGGTGCAGGACATGCTTGATTGCAAAATGCACAAGTGTGACAGCTTATGCTGAAGTGCCTTCAAAACTGCATCAACAGCAAAACCGCTTTGAACGCAAGTTTGAGTCAGATGGTGAACACGTTCACTCAAACCCAACAGTGTCATCTAATTGCATTAATCATAAGTTTCGATTGATATTCAAGAGCAACTTAAAAACTGATATACTGTTAGTCTGGGAGAGAATCTATAAAAATACAAAAGTTAATCATCAGTTAGCCTACAAAATTAAAATGATGAATGATGATGATGAAGGCAAAAAGAACATATTTTCACCTTCTCGTATGCCTTAACCAAAGCTTTTTTGATCGGCTCCTATTGACATAATGTAGTGCATGAAGACATATTTGCGTGTCATGCCGACTTTGCCGTGTTACTTGCTATAAAATGCAATATAGCTTGCCTTCCGCGGTACTGTTAAAATCAGTGTTCGAATTGATGCGAAACAATATTTCATGCATAACTACACGAAATCGCGTTAATATCACCATCCTACAACGCTTCAATACTCTTTTGGGATAAAAACATGAGTAAATGCCCAAGGGCCATGAAAGAAGTGATGAATATTTCACTATTTGGATAAATAATTTATTGTAGGTAGTGGACGCTAAAATGAGTGCGAGGGCACATGATCCTGCTCCTGAAATTCTCATCGATAATCGTCTAACATATGTTTAGTTCCACGCGCTTTTCCGTAAATAAAGCACTTCTTTTACAAATAAAAGCTCAAGACAAAATTGCGCGACCGTCATGGATCGATTTGAAAGACAAAACAATGACGCAACAGAGAGTAAAGAGTCAATTGCGTATAATGAATCATCTGCATTTTAATCAATCGCCGACTCATACTGAGTGGGTTGCTCAGTTGCCCAGAATCGAACGAAACCTGTTCTTGAGAGTCGTTACCTCTTGCCTTTCCAGGCAGCGCGAACTAAAGACAGTTGCAAACGTCGGATTCAGTTGCGTTTCCAAGAATTGTCTCTCGCACCCCAAAGTATATAACGAAGACGTTGCAAAGATATCACAACAATGTGAAACATTATCCATTTGAGCGCTGAGCATTCATTCGTGCTTTCAAAGCACACCCAAATGCTCAATCACTTTTGAAGATGTCGAGCCCTTTCGTATTCCCGTCGAGCTCTCCTATGAAAGAGTTGGTACTTTCCCAAGGGAAAAATGAAGATGGCCAGGAATTTTCCAAGCTTACCACTTCGACCAACTTCCCATCAGACGAACGGAAGTTGCTGAACTTTGTCCTATTGAGACAGATGAATCCGAGCAACTGCCGTAAGAACTTCTCGAGCTCCTGCTAACTCACAGACCTTATACGCTCTCTGTGAAGAATACACAAGTAATCGAAGAAATCGGTCGTGATCTGTCTTTATGAATATTTGAAGTGTGAAGAATGTCATCTTGCGAGTAATAGGATTCTCCTGCTCTATGAGCTAAGTACAGTGAAACCTGGATTTAAGAGCAAGGACGGGAGAAAGAAAAATTTCTCTTATATCCATGGTCGGCCATTTTGTGCAACATTTTATGATAGAAACATGTCAAACACTGTACTAATGATTAGAATTTACAATTCATTGAACTAAAGCACGTTTTTAGAACAATATAAGCATACTAAATCACGAAAATTGATCACTAATCCAAGGTTGAACGAGTGTACGGTGAAACCGCTTATAGTGAGAGTCAATTTAAAGTTTAGCAATGGGCGAGTGTACTGATCCACTTGTTAGTTGACTCCCCTTAAGTTAGTTATGGCGCCTTTTTTTGTCAAAACTCGCGTTTATGAGCAATCACAGTTGAGAACTCCATATAGGTATTGCGTCAAGATCATGCGAGGTCTAACGATAGAGCCGGTGCTCTGGTAGCAAAAGGTCGAGAGTTTGATTCCCACATCCCACTGTGAATGCTTAAGAGTGAACTCGAACATCATGGGATTTGAACACGCAACCTTTTGCTACTATTGCACTAGCACTACCGCTAGAGTTAGCTGTTCCTTGTCATTTTATGGGGTGCTTGTTCTTATATCCATGTCTCTTATATTCAGGTTTCACTGTATTTTGCAGAGCACATCATGTTGGAAAATAAATAAATATTTTCATGTTCATTTCGCAATTAAAACAGATTCATAGAAAGCTGACACCTGATCTGATCTCATTTTAATGCATGTGCACTAGTATATACAACTTTGCTTGAAAGAATAATGATAGCCAACCAGTTTCAAGTCTGCAGCAGCGCGCTCTCATAATGAGAAATCCTTTTAATCCTTATTACTGGAGGAATACAAGAAGTAGGATAAATATGGCTGTTTTATAGCTTTTCCAGACGATTTCCGGTGCGCTGCATTACCGATCACTTGTTCCAACTGTTATTACATTTTGTTGCGTAAATACATTTTAAAAAGTGACGCACGCACCAGTTCTGCTTCCTGGCAGTGGACAGAAACCTGTTTTGTAAGAATTATCCCTGTATGCAAATGGAACACTTTGCAAGTAAACTAATAAACTTGAGCGAAGTGCATAGTAACAAAATGATTTAATACTATTTATAATTGTAACCCATCATACAGTATTCGGCTACAAATCTTTCGACCAAAGGAAGCCATAGCTAATTATTTAATGACTGATTAACGCAAAATTTATAATGAAGACAAACTACAGCAAGGAGAGATGAGAGCAGATTGAAATAAATTTACAAATGGCTCCAGCGAACCTGAAAAGAGTCAGTTTTGTGCTAATGCGTGTTGGAATTGACTACAGTTGACAGTTTGACCTCAGCGTCGTTTGTTGATCAGTCGATAGAAGCGCAAATTTCTCTGTTGCTTCACCAATTTTTTTGTATTTTTTTGTATTTGTTTCATTATTTTCATTGAGTGTGAATGAATCATAGAAGTGAATGCAGGGCAACAAAGAAGGACAATGGCGAAGAGTTAAGCGATTGTTTTATCATTGGCACCAATTTTTCATAAACAGTACTGAAAAAATTGGGGCAATGTCGATCATTCTTGACTGCCGTGAAGTTTTTCTGCAACGCCCCCCACACTCTTTCTCTGAAGTCACTTTTACGACTGGGCACAAAACTAGATTATTGATACTTCCAAGAAGGCGAATGAATGTCATCAGAGGTCGCTATTTTATAAAATGAAACAGATAGTCAATAGTGTTCTTTGGAGCACGTCGTGTGCTTGTGACAATGCGATCGTTTTTTGAAACAATGAGCGCAAGATAACTCATAGTAATTGCCATTATGTCAAAAATTTTCGCATTTGCGCTAGTTCTTACTAGCGTTATGTTCATTTGAACTGAACAATAAATCACCCTTGCATTCCACGCTCCGTTAACGACTGTGACGCGAAATTTGCTTTCCTTTTCTAAGTAACATCCAGGTTGATTAGTATACAACTAAGACGAATTTTCTTGATACCGTATTTAGGGAATTAGTAGCACACGCTAAAATACCGTAAA
Organism: Plectus sambesii; assembly: GCA_002796945.1. NCBI lineage: Eukaryota > Metazoa > Nematoda > Chromadorea > Plectida > Plectidae > Plectus > Plectus sambesii. The sequence continues at coordinate 11,212 of NIUQ01001547.1, forward strand.
TCCTCTAATAATTGCCCTGGGCGATTTTTATTTCATAAGGGGTCTGAGAGAACATTTGTTTCTTTCAATCGTCATTTTATTTTATAAAAGCGCTCATAAATACAAAGATTATGCGTTCTGAGTACTAGAATTTGAAAAGGAATTCAGTGTTGACCTGGACTGCACAAGTCTTTAATGTTTTAATCACTCTGAGGGGGCGATTATTGGAGGGTGGGCGATTATTAGAGGGTGGGCGATTATTAGAGGATTTACGGTAGTAGCACACGCGGACAGAGTAGCACAGGGTAGAGAGGGATTCAAACAATAGTGGCACATGTGCCACTATTTTTCACGTATTGACCGGGGTCAGGACTATCTCGGAGCCGATGATGATGTTAGTGATTGCGATTTGGTGGTCTTTTAGCAACTGTGAACTGAAATTTTCTAAAATGTAGCTATTTGTTCATTAAATACCATTTTCCGTGTCCTAATGATGATTAATTATGTTGAGGAAGAGGTTGAACTAATGGTGGTACATAGTATAGAGAGAGTTGAAATAATAGTAGCACACGCGGACATAGTAGTACAGGGTAGAGGGGGATCGAAACAATAGTAGCACTGTGTTACTATTTCCGTAAATACGGTATATCAACTCCATTAGCAATATTCAGAAGCAGTATTTTGCGTATCTTTTTTGATTTGAAGTCAAAGTACTTTTGTGGTGTGCAATCATTGGAAAAGAAGAATGGATAGTTTTTTTATTCACGAGTAAACAATTGCAAATTTATCAACCACAAATATAAGCCACAGAACTTTTTGTACGGATAAAAGTGCACTTTAGAGTAGCGAGAAAACCCTTTATAGAACTCCCTATGACATATTCGACGCTCGAGTTAAATGAAACGATATTAAAGCCTAAATCGCATATTTCTCACTTTGATTAAATGGCAGCACTCGGCGTGTATATATGTTCAACAATAATCAGTAAAATTAGGTAGCAATGAATGTAACGATATGTCCTTGTCTGCTTTGTAGGCACTTCGTTTATATTCGATCCTGAACACCGCTTCGGCGATGATGATGTCGGTGGTGTCCATGGGAAGACTTGGAGTTTTGACTGCTGATGTAAACGATCATTGCGATGACTCCCACTAATACCAGAACGGCAATGAGAACACAACCAACAATAATAGCTGCAATTGCGCCGCCAGACAATCCTGACGAGGCAGTTGTTAGTGACTGCGGAGGAGCAGCTGTTGTTGTTGGTATCTGAGGAGAAGCAGTGGTTGTCGTTGTATCGCCCGAGATTATTTGAATAGCCGAGAGGCTTCCATTTAGTACAGTCGCTCCTGTTATTATAGATGTGGTGAGGTTGTAGTATGCTGCTGTTTCAAAAGCACCATCAGCACGATCAACCAGAGGTGTGCATGAGGTCGCTCCGTAGATAGCATGAAGTTGCTCTGGTGGAAGAATAATTTTTCCACTTATTAATGAGTCATTGATGGAAGATCCATAAATACCACTTTGGACGTTACTTGGACAAAAGGAAGCAAAAATATTTTTAAAACTTCCATCTGTGATTTGCACTGAAATTTCGAGTTGTTCATCTAGCGAAACTTGGTTTGAAGGGAAACTTTGTATGCTATTTGCTGGGATAGAAAAAGTTGTATTTGGTATTAGAGTCGTTGTGGGAGTGGGATTTGGTGTTGTCATGGTTGTCGGTGGTAGAGTGGAGTTTGCGTTTGATGGATTTGGAGTTGCAGTTGTTGTGTCTTGCGAATGAGGAGTAGTTGATACTACCGGGGGAGTAGTTGTTGCCTGTGGCACAGTAGTTGTTGTTAGCGGTGTAGTAGTAATTGTTGTCAGAACGCCAGTGCCGTTTTGAAAAGCCGATATGCTTCCAATAACCCCCATAGATCCTGCTTGTATAGTTGTGGTGAGGTCGTACAGTGTTGCTCTTTCGATTCCGCCATTGGCCCCATCAATTAGTGACTGACAAGAAAAGGTCTGTCCGTAAATATCTCCGATCTGCGATATAGTTAAAGTAATGTTTATCGATTTACTTATCAATCCGCTATGGATCGGAAATCCATACCTACCATTCATGACGTCATCCGGACAAAAGGTGGCATTAATGCTCTTTATACTGCCCGACACGACTTTTAAAAAGAATATGATTGGTTCTATTATTAAAGCTTTGCATGTGAAATTTTGTATGCCATTTGGTTGGAGGCCAAAAGATGTGTCTGTTATCACAGAAGAAGTTGTGGGCATGGGGGTTGTTGTAGTTGTTTGAGGTATAATGACACCTTGAGTAATCGCGATGTTTCCAATAACGCCACCAGGTCCTGCTTGTATAATTGTGGTGAGGTTGTACAGTGTTGCTCTATCGATTCCGCCATTGGCACCATCAATTAGTGACTGGCAAGAAAAGGTCTGTCCGTAAATATCTTCGATCTGCGATATATTTAAAGTAATGTTTATCGATTTACTTATCAATCCGCTATGGATCGGAAATCCATACCTACCATTCATAACGTCATCCAGACAAAAGGAGACGTTAAAATAATTTATACTGCCCAATTCGATTTGCACTGAAAATAGCAGTGGTTCTAGAAGCGAAACTTCGATTGTGAACTTTTGTGTGACATGTGGTTGGATACCAAGACTTCCATTCTGTAGCACAGGAGACATGACAAGATTCTGCGCAGAAACAAAATTTTGATGGTTCAGTAAAATAGCAATAAAGCAAGTAAGAATTGCTCGGCAGAACCACTTGTTCATTTTGATCTTCGATTTATTTTGCACAGCCGATGAAACAGAAACCTTTTTCACAGTGGTCAAAGGAATCTTTAACTTATGTACGCAACTTTCTTCTTTTATGCAGTCAAGTTCTTCTTATCGTGGTGGGTGTGGTACAGAGTGCTCAACAGTTATAAGATTCCGAGCTCGTTGCAATAGTCAGTAGTGATGACAGAGATGTTACCCAATGTTCTGGCCTGTCTCACCAAGCACAAAGCGGCTCTTTCGCCCAAGTACTTGGTATTTGGGTGGGGCTGCAAACTATGAGCAGTGCATTTGAATAGCAAGTTGCGATTAGGAAGAATAAGCTAAGATTAGCTGACTGAAATGGTTCCACTAATCCTCTGATAAGAGCCGATGCATCGCGTTTGCTCTTCATTTTGGATCATGTCTGCTTGCAAAACGCATGAGCATTACGACGCCATCTTCAGCGGGCGTAAAAATAGCGTTAATAGCCAACTCTACTGCTTTGCACACTTGAATCGTTTGAATGGAGAGCAGTATAACTCAGACCAAACATAATCCTTTTACTGTATTGATCATCAGTTTCGACAGATACTCATTAGCAACTTAAAAGCTGATAAACTGATAGCTTTGAAGGAAAATTGGAAGGACATTTAAAGTAGTTACTGTTTAGCCTCAGGGAAATGTCGCAAAGTTTTATTGTTGATGGAGACAAAAGTCGGTGCGAAACGAAAATTTTGCGTTCAGTTTATTCTGTGAGAAAGATTAAAAAGATGAATAAGAAACTGTTGCGCTTCTCCTGTCACTACGTGCACTGAAACTTCAGCGTGCATGAGATTATTTGAAAACTGGCAGAATATTATTCCTTAATTAATCGAGAGTTTAGTTGATTTATTTGTGCTTATCATTCATGTGTAGTGATAAGAGATGCGTCATGAATCTTGATGAGCACAAGTTGAATTTCCATACTTATTCTGTACATATACCATAAAACGATGAAACCTTTTTGACTCGACACAATCGTTTTATCACAGTGGAGGTCAGGGTAAAATTTTATAAAATTATTGCAGTGGTAGACTCTGAAACTGAAAGTGCGGTGATAGGTCAGAAATTCGGAAATAACTGAAAGTAACAGGAGAATGACCAATGACTACCCTTGCCATTGCGCAGTCCTACAATTGCAATAATATTATGGAACTGGCTCCAGGGGCCCGTTCTGGGTGCAGTCGTGATTGCAATTCTCTATTGTAACTGCATGTAATAAACCCCTAGAGGTCTGCATCCTCTCCTCGAGTCTCTCAAAAGATAAAGTAAGGCTACGGTAATCGATTAGGAATAAGTGATAAAAATATGTAGTTTGTAATGCAAAATAGAGTAGCGTACTGCCGCGATGCGGCAGTGGCGGTAGCTCAGATGCCTCTTACATGAATACTGAACGTGACTAATGATCGCAGTAAAAATCGCATTGGATAAAGTGAACGTCTGATAGAGCAATTAAATATGTATCTTTCGCAATGTCGAATAATATTTTGCGCCTTCCTTTTCGGTATTTTAAAATTTCATTTAGGCTATTTGCTTTGTTTTGGTTTTGTTCGCGAATGATTCAATTTACATTTTTCAAACGACTTTCTATCACCCCACCCCGTACACGCAAAATTAAGTGAATATTTTTTGATTGGAAGTCAAAGCATCGATTGTGATGAACAATCATTGGGAAAGAAGGTTTAATACTATTTCTTTATTCACGAGTAAACAGTTGTATGTACAGCAATCACAGAGAAACAAAGACTCTTTTGCGCGTATAAAAATGCACTGTACAATTTTTTTTAAACCTGTGCGAAATTCCTTATAAACGACTTATTGGACGCTCCGTTGAATGCATCGGTTCCAAAGCTCAAATCGCATACTTCTCATTTCTATTTGATGTCAGCACTCGACATGCAAAAAAGTTAAAGAATCATCAGTAAGATTAGTTAGCAATGAATATAATGTCATGTCCCTGTTTACTCTGTTGAGCAATCTTCTATATTCGATCCTGAACACTGCGTCGGTGGCTATGACTACGTCGATGATGATGTCGGTGATGGCCATGAGAAGACTTGGAGTTTCGATTGTTTATATAAAAGATCGCTGCGATAACTCCGACTAATACTAGAACAGCAATCAGAATACAACCAACAATAATGGCTGCAATCGCGCCGCCAGATAATCCTGACGAGGCAGCTGCTGGTGTCTGCGGAGAAGTAGTTGTAGTCGGTAAAATGTGAATAATTCCTTGAACAGCCGAGATGCTTCCAGTGACACCATTCGCTCCTCCTTGTATAGTTGTGGTGAGGTTGTAAAGTGTTGCAGCTAAGATAGCATCGTTAGCACGATCAATTTGAGATCCACACGAGGTCGTGCGGTAAATATTTACAACCTGCCCTGCCGGTAGATAAATTTGTCCATTTATTAATGTATTAGTGATTTGATATCCATAAACACCATTCTGGACGTCGCGCTGACAAAAGGAGACATATATACTATTAATGTTTCCCGAGTCAACTTGCACTGAAAATTCGAGTGGTTCTACTAGAGAAACTTGACTTGGGAAAGTTCTTTTGCCATTGGCTGGAATGGAAAAAGGTGTGCTTGAAATAATAGTAGACGTTGTGGAAATGGGAGTTGTTGTTGTGGTAAGGGGAGTTGTAGTTGTGGGAATGGGAACTGATGTTTTTGTTGTTGTTGCTGTTGTTGTTGTGGGATTGGGAGCCGATGTAGTCGTGCTTCCTGACTGCGGAGGGTAGCTCGAAGTTGACCGAGTTGAAGTCGTTGTTGTTGGGCTATTTCCTGGTGCAGTTGAACTTTTTTGCGAAGTTGTACCCTGTGGAGGTTTTGTAGTGGTACTGCTTGTATTAGATGACGTTGTTGAAGATGAAGCGACACTAGTGGCACCGGTGATCATACCACTGCCTCCAGTTACGCCAGTAGCCCCACTAGAGGCACCAGTTACGCCTGCAGTTACACCTGCAGCTACAGTTGCAGTTCCACCTGCAGCTACAGTTGCAGTTCCACCTGCAGCTACAGTTGCAGTTCCACCTGTAGTTACACCTGCAGTTGCAGTGGCACCAGTTGTACCGTCGGCTGGGCTATTGACAGTGGTCATGTCAGTTGCACTAGTTACATCAGTAGATTGTGCAGCAATAAAGTTTTGGCCGTTCCATGATATGACCAGAAGGAAAGCCAGAAAAATCATAAAGAACCACGGCTTCATTTCCAACTATGACAGTATCCGTACAAAAATCAAAAGATGCTACGTACGAAATACTAACTAAAGCTAGTAAACAAAATTCTGATCATTTATGCTGCTCGAGCTCCCCCTTATCATCACGTGAGCTTAGAGAGGGCGGTGCCTGCTTGTGTGACAATTTAATTCATCAACATTCGAGGTTTAAGCAATGTGGTTGTGCGCAGTTCTTCAATTTTTCGGTAGTGGGTCTTAGAACACAATTAAACAAATATAATGATAACATTAACAATCTCGTTGAAGGTACAATTAATGACTGTTTAGCATAAATGCAGTTGAAGGATGCGAGTTCTACTGCAGATTAAGCCCAAGTGAAAAATGCAACTCCACCCAGGGTACAGGGCGAGCTGCGGTTGAGTTTTTGCAAAATACAAAAAAGTTATCATTAAATCAGGGGTGGTCATGTACTGCTTCTTTTAGTGACATCTCGACTGACAACAGCTTGCGGTTTTACAGATAATTCTTTAGGTCTTGATAAAATAAACTCGCCCATTTATCTGATGGATCACACCCTAATCGAGTTACTAGAAAAATAATATTATAGCATAAACTCTTTGTGCCTTGCTATACCTCGCAGAAATACAGGATAAGGAGCGTTTCACGACGATAAATGCATTATTATTACGAGAGGACGCTTGAAGTCCTTCAATGCGCATGTTCAACCCGTCGCGACAGACAGTAGTGATGAAAGAAAGGTTACTCGATGTTTTGAACCTCATAATCGCTCATCTAAGCGATTCTTTTGTTCAAAAGAGATGCAACTCAATGTTTGCTTCAAATTTTAATGTTTGGGTGGGGCAGCGTACGCTGGACAGTGCGTATGAATAACAGTTGACGATTAGGAAGAATAAGCTGTGATTAGCTGACTGAAATAGTTCCACAAATCATCTGATAAGAACGTTTACAATGTGATCGCTCATCATTCAGAGCTATAGAAATAGGTGTTGCCTGCGCTCGTTGATAAACGGATTGAGTGGGGCGGGACGCGCCCGACTGCAAGAGGCACTAGCGTTACTGCTTAGGCTTAAGCGTGCGCAAAATGGCATTAACAGCAAACTCTACTGCCTTGCACGTGGGAATCGTTTGAACGGAAAGCACGGAACTCAGACCAAATAGAATCGATATACAATACTGTTTCTTCAATTGCGATTGTTATTCTGCAGCAACATAGTCACTGAAACTTCGGCAGAATGAAACAATAACTAGAGGGACAAAATTAATCAGCATTTAGCCTCTAGAGGCGAAATGTTTACATTCTTCGCCAGTGAAGGCTGAGGTCAGTAGGAAACCAGAAGCTGACATTCCGTTTACTCAAAAATGGGAAAAAACTGGGAAAACGAATACAAAATCTGTAGCTCCTCTATTTATTGATTTCGGCTTAGAAATCGCATCGAATGTCATATCATTTATAAATTTAAGCAATAAAATTGCTTAATAAATCTTGTCTGTCAATAGCTTCTAACATTTACAAGTTAGAGGTTGCGATGTTCCAAGTGGTTATTGACTGTTGCTAATAATAGGTCGGAGTATCCTAAAATTGTGCGATTATTGACCAATATGTACCGGTTCAGTTCTTGATGGGATATTTGAGGCGCGATTTTTTAAGAACTGTCTAAGAAACTTAAAAAATCGTTGCACAAATATCCTATCAACAACTGAACCGGTACATATTGGTCAAATTCTGATATTCATATCATTTATTACAAGTTAGGGTTGTAACGGGGACGGGGAATCGGAAATTCCGGGGACGGGGACGGGGACGGGGGCGGGGAATCCCCGGGGAACGGGGAATTCCCCGTCCCCGTTACAACCCTATTACAAGTACTGTCTAAGAAACTTGTAGTAAATGATATGAATGTTTAAATTTTCAATATGTGAGTGAAACGTAGTCAACTGCTTACATAAGTTAATTAATAACGATCTTGTTGCAATTATTCAGAAGCAAGCGCAATTTATTCTTTACACTATGCCAGTCCCAAAACGCTAGACGAAATTCGTTAGCTCCCTGTCAATCTGACATTATGCTGACATTGAATATTAATACGACATCGGATCAGAATTTTTGCTAAACATCATTATTGCTATCGCCTGTTGCGAGATTCAGGTCGTCGCCCTTATCGACGTTATCATCGAAACGATCACCGGCGGGGACGTTGGGTGAACCTGTACTCCATACAGTATTCATCTTTTTCTCCCGTTCATCACCTTGTCCATTTTCTGCGGCAGTTACTCCGCTTTGCGCCATTTTCCATAAAGCAATTTGTTGTTTCATTCGTTCTATTTTTGCCTCTCTTGTTTCCTTGGCATTGACACCGCTGCCCTTGCTACCGTTCGTTTCCATGCTCCAAACGGAAGTTTTCCTTTGAGCGTGCTCAAGCTTTTTATCATCTGTAATAATGTTTCAAGATCATTAAGATTAAATCGAATGTTTACAGTCTTGCAGCGACGCAAGCGATTGCGCGCATACGCAGGCAAAATAATCGAGCGCAGCAGCATAATTTCGCATCGTTAAATGAAAAGTCATTTTAAAGCTACAGCCTTATGGAAAAGATTTTGCTAGAAGTGGACGTATACTGCGCACCGTTTGGCTAAATGTCACTAGTGAACGCAAGCAGTTGTTGAAATAATATTAATATGAAATAATTTCATGATCTAAACTGGTTTTTACAAGTGGTACTGCCTTATACAATATTACAGCGTCTATAATTATTTATAGAGATAATCACTTAGTAAATGTGTGATTTGCCATTACTTACCACATTCCCACAATCAGTTGAACATTTATAAGTCTGATTTTCATTGATTTGCCTCAGCTTAAGTATACAGTTTATGTGGATCTTTTCTTTAAAAAAGTAAACAATAGCAAACCTGCAATTTTTTCGGCTTTTTCGACATCCTTCGCACCGTTTTCGTTCAAAACATCTGCGCCTTGAGGAACTGCGCTCTTTTTCCGTTCCTTGGCTTTTTGCTGCTTTTTCCACGGTTGCTTTGCCAAAATATTGAAAAACTGGGTAAAGAAAACGACGACTCCTGCGAACGTCACAAATATGACGTATGGTGACCAGAACCACGGCGTGCTGATTCTGACAGTATGTTCTGTTCTGAATAGGTGCTGCAAAGATATTAGTCGCATTTTATTTTATTTTCTGCATTGCTCAATTACTGTAAGGGGAGTACTTAATTTGGGTGACTGGCTCAGTTGGACCAATTCGGTAGTTAGGCGGACCACCAAATTCACTCAAATTCTATCCCACCCAATAATTTTTCGTTTCACAGTACCTAACTTGGGTAACTAATCGGTTTGACTCAGTGATATTATAAGAGTAAACATATTGGATAGGATTCAACTTAGGTGGTCGACCGAATCACCCAATTCACCCAAATTTAATACCATCCATTAATTTCTCGCCTTACAGTAATTTCGGCCCGAGGGATAGGTTCGTTCTGTTTACGACGCTCCATCCCAATTTGTCCCTGTTAGAATCAATTTCTTCGACTTTATATCCATTTTGAAGGCAAGACTGAGAGTAATGAATCCAAAGTAGGTGAACTATATGTAAAAGCGACGAATTATAGTGAAGACCTTTAATTAATTTGTACGAAATATTTTAATTCGTAGTTACTTGGTAGTACAGCTCATTGCTAAATCAGTTACAAATATTGGGCAACGAAGTTTCATTGACGCACGGCAAAAAAAGCCTTGATTAGGAGCGCTAACTAAAAGCATTTTGTTCCATGGATAGAAATTTCATGATTTAGCAGCATTGTGTCCAATTTTTGGATTGACTGCTAGTTTCTAACTCTTCGAAATAAAAAAGTAAGAGAGGATCCTTTAACACATTCACGACCGCGCGTGTTTTCGGAAAACTGCCGCGTGGGACCGCGGGGTTTTTTTACACTGCGCGTGCGTGCATGACCCGTCATGCACGCGGTCCGAAATGGCAGTCTTTTTTCCATGGCTTCTGAATTTTTCGAGTTGGTTGTTGTTGTGTTTTTTTTTCGAGCCAACGTGCAGCTGGACTGTCACTTAGACTGTCAGTCAGACAGATTGCGTCATACAATAATAGAGCTCACTTCATAACATGCATGATTTTTCAAACAATGGCTGAGAAATTGGAGTTGAGTTTTAGCTCTAGCTATAGCAAAGAATCGCGCCAAGCAAGTGAACACCAGATGCACCAAATGCAAATATCATTTCTGTTTTGTTTCTTTTCAAACTAAACATAGGAAGTGTTGAAAAATAGGAATTGTTGAAACTGGTTGATTTTTGCTTGATTTAATAAATGGTGATTTTCATCTTCTATGCAAGCACTACTCGGACCACGTCGATTATAGTATCTATAGATGCTAGAGAAAATTTTTCTGTATAAAACATAGTTATTTAAGCAGTCTTAGTAGAGAAAATGGCTTTACATCGTAGTGCATGACCGGTCATGCACATTGTCGTGAATGTGTTAAAAAATTCTATACTTGTTCAATATTGATGGTGTCCCCAGGTTTTTGATATCAAACTTTGAGCCTGACCGCGGTTGTTTATAGGATTGCTGTTCCAAATTGCGCTTGGAAGCGTTAGATATAGGTCAAGGTAGAAATGGGAACAAAGGTGTGGAGGGTACGTATCCCCAGGTGCCGACCAGCGCTCCCCACTGTCATTAAAGGGTGATGAATAATCCCAATGCCAAGATTCACTGCATCAATTTTTACCGTCTACTATGTAGCCCTATCCAATAATACCAATTTTCCGCTCTTTTCACATATAACACAATCAAAAGTAATTTTCAATCTCTTACCGACATCGTCAGAGCTTGAGTGCCACAAATTAGCGATCAGTATGATTCACAATCTTCACGGCTTAAGCCGATCAGCCGATCAGCATAGAAGCAGCAAAATTATATACTATTTACTGACAGCAGTATGCGCGGTGCAGTATGGAAAACAAATGTCGGCAGCAGCCGGTTCTGCAAAGATACTTTTGAAATTCGCGTTGGGCAAACATTGACGATTATCGTTCAACGCGTTGTCGATAGCTGAACACTTTCGGCGGCGTCTGAGGGACGGCTCTCGCGGCTAATGTCACTATTAGCTCATTGAAACGTCACCTAGCCATTCAACGCTAGCGCTGAGGCGAAGCTGCGGGAACCGAGAGGCGGAGGAAGATCTTTCTAGTATTCAAGGATTACGATGAACTCTCATTTACCTCTGTTCTCTCTAACTTCCATTTTTTCCAGATTCGGTCCATGTTTCGTCCATGAGCTTATTATTATGTCATATTCGAATGTTGATACGTTATAGTTTTCAAGTGCAATAACTCCAAAAATTAATTTTTCGCATGACAGAGTACGATTTTTTATCAAAAAGATTTCTTACTGATCAAGTTTTAAGTCTCCTTTTCGCTTACAATAAGTGAACGAGAGTTGCTCGCTCAGGAACCATTTTCACAGAACTATTACGATCACAACTGTTTTGAACGCAATTGTAGGAAGCACGCATATTGATCCTAAGTCACATAAGCGTGAAGTCACATAAGCCGTCGGCTCGTGCCTTCTGTTCGCACAAAGTAACATTCATTTCCATCGAAATAGTGATTTTAACGCTGCTGAAATACGAGTTCTGTCATAATCCACAACCTGGCCTTGTACGAAAATAGACAGAATACATGGAACAACCTTTTATTACCCATCCTGGTAGCAAACTGCTTTGATTGCTGAAACGTAATTTGCGTATGATTATTGTTATGAAAAGAAACAAACTGCTCGTTCCCTTATGGAACTGTTCTTACGTGCACGTAGAGTACTATGTCTACTTTATAATCAGACAGTTGCGAGTAGTCCTCTAATATCAAATAAACCCGTGAAAGATCGGATCCGCATCTGATTGTTTCCATTTCGAGCTGCTAATTTGTCCTCGAAGAAATTTAATGATAGCTCTAAATAAGTTGTGATTTTACGATCTTCAAACTTACGATCATAATTGGGATCTTTGCTTTTATTTATATTAAAGACGCCCTTACATTAATTAGACTATAAGAACATCCTTGCAATCAGCCGATTCGATTCGTTGCGTGTAAAAGGGTACTGTAACGGCTCAGCTGCAACTTGCGCTGTTTTATCCAATAACTGTGATGTTCCAAGAATTTGTTGAATTTTTCAGTTACCTTTCAAACGTATTTGTTATCATTGTAACAATAGCAAGCGAGAAAATAACGAAATTTTCAAGTTTTTGTCGCCAATTCTAAGCATGCCTGGCGCAATCTTTGTTTTTACCAAAGGTCATTTGAGGGGTAATTACTCGGGTGAATGTAGGTCGAACGCAAAATGACAAAATTAGCTTCTCTGCAGACAAAAAATTGCAAATATATCAAGCTGCAACTGTGAAACTGCTCCGATAAGAGGAGAGAAGCTGAAGATGCGTTGCAAGTGGATGAGCATTAGGGACGATTTGATATAGGGAAAAGGGTAAAGTCGGAGTAAGCTGGTGGTATGTAAACGCGGCCGTATTGATCGCAGCGGGGCGCACACTCTATCAAGTCAGTCACCCGCACTTATTGTCGTTTGCCGCCCGCGGACTCGCCAAACCGGCCGAGTGCTATATCGCACAGCACACGTCGCCGATAAACTAGACGCTGTCTCCCGCAATTACTGCAGACCATATTAGAAAGTGCTCTGCATCTACGGAGTCAGTAGCGTTTGCTTTACTCATGACTGTCGCAGAAGAATTTTTTCGACTTTCTGTTCATTTGGCTGCGGTTTGATAGATAGTTCAGTAGTTCTAACAGTTTTTTATAAGCACAGATTTTGCCTCAATTTTTCTGATATTGCTGCTCCAAATAGTATAAATCGGTTACTTCTCGCGTCAGGCGTTTTCTCGTAGCTCTCATCAGCCAGTACTTAGTTAGTAATCAACTTACTAGACCGATAAATATTCTCTTCGCATCGTTCAGCCGAAAATTATTCGCTTGTTAAATTATTACCGTCGTAGGGCAAATTTTATTTGCATGGCTTACTTTCATCTTCTGGAAAGCGCTCCCATCTTCTTTAATTTATGTAAATCATTGAACTACATGTATTTATTAGATCGCCAGATTCTTTTTAAGTTTTAATTCGTTTTAATGATCAAAACAGAAAGTTTTGCGCCGAAAAATCATCGTTAATAAGCAATCTTTTCGGAGAAAATGCATATTAATCAATAACTGATTTCATTACTGTATTCATTCATGTGGTTTTACTTATGATGTCTCATTATTACTCGTTACACACTTGAATTCTTGGTTCATTAAGCATTTTTATCGATTAGATTTACATTGATTTCCTATCTGAACGGTAACGCGTTTTTAGCCCAAATACTCTGGTGCAAACTTGAATCCGCTGCAATTGAAAGAGGTCGACAATACTATGGCACCAAGTATGAACATCATCATGTCTCAAGATGACCTTGCTTTCGTGCGTGCGGAAGAGCAAGATTATGACCGCATCCTACGATTTTTGATGGACCACTTTCGAGTAAACGAGCCGATAAGTGAGGCAGTCAAACTGACGGAAGAAGAAGGGATGATCGACTGCTTCATTCCTTATATGGTGCGCAAGTCACTCGCGCACCCGTTCTCAATTATTGTCCTAAATGGCAAGGACGAAATAGTTGCCGTGTATTTAATGTCAGTTACCGAGCGCGGAAATTCACATTCGAACAGTGACGCAGAGGAGAGCACGACAGAGATGACGGGTGGTGCAGCGAAAATTGGCAAATTTTTAGACCACATGGAGGACGGCTACTGGGAATTAGTTCCGAAAAGTGCCGTAAAATTGGCGAAATTGGAAATTATTTCGGTTCGCGGTGATCAGACCAGGAAAGGAATCGCGAATAAACTGATCAACCTCGATCTTGAGAATCTGAGAAATATGGGCTGCCAAGGAATTATTACGGTTGCATCAGCGTTCAACTCGCAAAATCTCTTTCTAAAGAATGAATATAAGATTTTGAAGGAGGTCAAGCATGAAGATTGGCGTGATGAAAATGATCAGCAGATATTTGTGTGTCCTGATAATAAGACGAATCGCGCAATACTTGTGTACAAAGATTTGTTGTAATTGTAATCAGTCTTGTATTCCAATTCGTCATTTTTATAGTCAGTTCGAACGTGAGGTTGACCAAAATCGATTGAAAAAAGCGACGAATTATAATGCAAGGGTACCGAGTTTCTACGAAAAAGTAACGAATTCTGGTGAAAGTTCCTATAATTGATTGTATATAGGGTATTCTCAGATAGACTATGAGATTTATTATGTTCAGCGGTTATCAAATACAGGGTTAATTTGATGTAGAGGCTTATTTCATCAATAGCATGTATTACTTATATTTGTTGGTCTTTTGTATTTGGTGCATTGTACGATTCTGCGTAAAATAGCAGTCCTCCAAAAAAGCAACTGCTAACCTCTAGTCTCAATTCGCTACGTTTCACGCAGTTCTAGCACGAGGGCAATATGGATTACTTCGGCATGTTCAAATACCGCAGGTGATATCTGAGACCATACGGCACTTTGTGCAAAAGTATCGAAGAGACAGAGCCACAAAAAGAACTTTAGCATTAAGTTGAGAGAAATATCCCTTGTAGACGAGGATCATGTCCGTCAGAAGTGAAAAATTTCTTTCGGCTAAATGGGTACTTGAATTATGCCCAGTGCAGGAGATGAATGTGGTCGTTGCAGTGGTTCCAGTACTGGCGGCGTTGACCGATTATTAATGGGTGTGCAGTCAGGATTTGTAATATCGCACGCATATTTAGAGATTATCTTGCTTAAAATAGACAACGAACGGCCTTCGGTGGGAGAACGATAGGAGATGGGATTGATCGTCAACGTTGTACCAACTAGCATTAAAACTATGTGCTGGTACAGTTGCATTCTTTGCACGCCGCGTTGATCTTCTTTATAGAACCATCTCACATTAGATGTGTAAGTCGTCTTGAATATATTTTCGTAACTCAGACTGTATCGGTGTAGATATAGAGTATCGAAGTTCCAAGGACTGTAGCGGACCGGAACGAAATTATTCCTGGACTGCTGCATCTATAGCGGAGGATACCCTTTATAGGGTCCAGGAAAAGTGCACTTTCGGGTGTCGCGCCAAAAACATTCAATGTTCAAAAAACCATTTCATTTCATCAAAATGCGCACGGGTTAGAATGACGATGGTATAAGGGTGATGAAAAAGGGTCGAAAACAAATAAATCAACAATGTCCATTCTACGAACGCAACAAAATGCACCCAACAAAGTTGCATTGCAATAATGCACAACAAAATGAGAGCGATTGAATTGCCGTATGAAATCCAGGCTTGAATCAGAGAGCAACAATAAAGAATACAGTATACCCGTAAATCACAGGGGCTTCCGCATGTGGATAGCATGAATCGAGTACAAATATAGCTCTGTTAAAGTACAATGTCATGTGCAGCCTGGCTGGTGAAGTAAATTGGACTGAAAAGTCACATACACTAATTGACATGTACAGAAAGACAGAAAGGTAAGAGCAGAAAATGCTTCTCTGTCATCAAATATTCGGAGTACAATTCAGGGTTGAAATTGTTTGAAAAATTACGTAACGTTCGAGCAAGAAGATGCACTAAAATACATAAAAAAGTGTGCAGACCATTTCCACTTGAATATGAGCACTTTCAAGATCATAGAGGACACTATCCAAGTCGAATTGAAAAATATCCTCTTTCATTTAAAAAGTGTCCATAATAAAGTGGAAATGATACAGACACAGTAGTTTTTAAGGAACAGGAGGTTTGATGAGATTTTAAGCTCCGCGAAGCACAGAGACGTTACGTAATTTTCCAACGGTAGAATTTCATCATCAGATCACTGCTGGAGAAAGTCGTAGGTCAAAAAGAAGAGACAAATTCACTGACCGAGCGATATTCACAACATTGCGCGCGTAAACGCAGTGCGGAAAGACCACTATGAACAGACGATAAGTTATCACAGTCGGCGAGGAATTTCGAAGAAAGAAGCGAGGCCGAAGAAGTGCTTTGGACATCCAGCGGCAGTCGTTCCGAATCCATTTCAAAAGTGAATATAATTCAAAAATAAAGAATAGTACGATGCAAAGCGGCAAACAGGAAAACCCATTCTGCGCTCGCATTCTATACTATTATTATATTACGCTCCAAATAGAGAACAACGACGCAGTTACGTTCGCGTTTAGAAGTATACACTTATTGCTCACTGCACTTGAAATGGTTTCGAAACGTCCACCGCTCGACGTTTACAAGAGATAGCAGAAGTTTAGAGCAGCCACCGGATGGCGGCAATCAAGCTGTTAAAGAGCAGAAGGAGGCCGAAGGAGGACGTCCCTTTGGACGAACTCGACCGATACGACGTCGAAGGCACTGAAAAAGAGATTTCGTTAATGATCAATCGTTTCCTATTATTCTATATTATTTCAGTTAAGATAGATGGTGCATTTATAACTATTATAATTAATTTTAAACGTCTTGTTCTTAATTTATTTGGTTGTAACATAAGTAACGTCATTTTATACAATTTCTACAAGCAGGGCACCGAACAGTTACCACAAAGACTGTATTATCGAGAGAAAGAGTAATGATGCTGTTAATTAGAATCGCCCGGTCTTTGCATAATAACTTATTCAAGCGACGGGAAAAATAACTTACGATCGTGAACTTCGTGAATTTCGTAGCCGGGGTCGTGTGCGTCGGAGTCGTTGCCAGACAAAGACTCGCGCGCCTCCAGGTCGCTGCTCTTCTGCGACTCTGCTTCGTCACCATTCTTCGCTCGCAAGCCTCGGCGCTTGCCGGTGTCACTCGGGGCGTTGAACACGCTGCAAAATTGTTATTGCAATAAAGGGCAATGAACGTCAAAGAACAGCGGCCTAAGTGCAGTCAAAATTTTTCGATCAATAACGGAAAATCAAGTATGGCACTATTGGTGGCAAAAATGAGCTCGTTTTTCGGTATGAAAACACCGTTTTTCTCTAAGAATGATGTTTGTTGCCTGATATTTACATACGTAAACAATTGATCGAAAGAAGCGCTACCGACTTTCTAAACAGTTTACCATATTCAATCGAAGATTGCTTCTTACTGATCGACAAATTTCGGCAATGCATCATTGATTGCATAGATTTCATCCAAATAATAGTTACATGATCATCACTACCGTACCTATAAGTCATCGGAGTCTCGTCACGACTGTCCTCCAAGTTGTCATTGCCCAAAGACTCGCGTCTGGACGGAGGGGCAGTGGTGAATCGCTCTTGGCCGACTTGGCCGCTGAAGGCTTTGCGGATGAAGTTGTTCCAGTACGACGGCGTGGTGGCGTCGGCATCGGAGGAGAAGGGCCCCAGGAAGGGGTCGAGGGAATTCGTAGGGAAGACATAACCCTGATTCATGCGAAGGAAGGAACTCGGCCGACGAAATTTGGGCGACAATGGTGCATCGTCTGCAAAAAAGGAATTACAGTCAACTGCTTATATAACGTCGGTCAAGGGACCGGCCAAAGACCGACGTTATAGAGGCAGTTAGCCCTGTACAAAACATAGTACACGGGACCAGCCAGAGACCGACGTTATAAAGCCAGCGACGTTATAGAGCCAGGCGTTATAAACGCAGTTGACTGTATTTCGGATATATTTTTAATGCCAAGCATTTTGAGTTCTATGAAATTGTCCTCAGGGATTGCATTAATCTAAATAATAAATTTAAAAGTGTAATTACTGCAATGTTATCACACATTTTGCGAACAAACAATGCAGTGCAGTGCAGAAATGTAGATATAAATTGATGAAATTAAATTACATTAATTTAATGAAACTGGCGTCTATACTAAATCCTCATAGGTCGTGAAGTTTCCAAATTACATACACACATTAAATCTGCAAAATTCAAAGCAAAAGCTTACAATCTTCGTCCTCATCTTCATCGTCGCCATCTTTGTCTTCAGCAGCGCCTTGTTTGGGTTCAGTTTCTTCGACGACGTCACCGTCATTGTCGTT